>LPNX010774438.1:179206-281545 GCA_001517045.1 Pseudotsuga menziesii
AAAATCCACCATACTCATATCTTGATACATGAAAAAATCCATCTACATAAATCAATTCTTCTTCCTCATATGGCCCGAAATCTTCATCACCCACTAATATGAGCCCCATAGCTGCAATTTATTCTTTGTCAGAAGAGGTGACTTGAAATATCATAAAGAAAAAATATAATTTCCAAAGGATGGGACATGTAAATGTCTCTAATACCACTATAATATCCGCAATTAGTATTATGATTTAATAGTTTAATCACACATAACATAATCATGAAAATTACAAACTAGGAACTAGTTTTGAAACTAGAATTAACATAGCTAGTTACTGTCACTATTAATCCCTCCCAAAACTTGAAAATATGGAATTGAGACTATAATGTGATTGAGTATATATGTGCAGTTTCATAGACAACATGTATTAATCTATCATCAATAATCATTTTCACAACATACTGGTACCATTTATGTTTCAAAATCAGTTACTACTGAAGTATACTCCAAAGCTTCTTGAGTACACCAACATATCCAGACTAGAATCCATCCACTAAATTAAGGTGCAATAATATATAAATAAGGTGTATATATTTTTTATACCATATAATCTAATCCTCACACAAAATATCTTGGATATTTGGAGTTGTTTGATTGAGTTTGGGTGACTTGGTAGACACCGTTGCTATAATGACAACTCAACTTGTTAAGGTTCATGACGATTGAAGCATTGTATGAACTACACAAAAATATGACATTTTATTTGGAATGGAATTAGGAGTGTTTCAATAAACTACAGGAATTTAAAAAACTGAATTTGGATGATAGAGCACATTTTATGACAAAAACTAAGAAACTAGTCAGAATTGATCCATGAATGAGCTAGTCTAGCTATCTGATCATTTAAATGACTTAGTTAATTTAATAATTCTAAAAAAACATATATTAATAGGTATAATAACATATTTTATTACAACATAAATATTTAATCACAAATTTGGAGTTGTTTTCATTAGTTTTTTACATCAAAATTGCAAGAAACCCCCAAGGGATGAGGATTTTACAATATAGAAAGAAATTCACGGATTGCTTGAAAATAAAGAAAGAATTCACCACAAAATTCAACTCATGGTATGGAGAATGAAATTATTGATCCATATTGGACACACCTTAGTTCCTACAACTCACAAACTGTTCTCTCATGGAGTATGCTTCTAACTGGATGAAACTCTTGTGCTGGAGCAATGATCAACATGATCTCTTCTTCTTCATTTGAACTCATTAATACCTATTGGATGGAAAATTAGATATTCAATTTCAATTCTAATGGTTGCAATGTATGTATTCTAACTAAGAGAAAGGAACTGGAACAAGGTTTGTAATGGGGCACATCACCCAAAGCTAGTTGAGCCGTATCACCCAACCTATGAGAAGTAAGCTCCCAAGACAATAACCAAATGACCAAAATATGTCCATAGGAGTGCACCACTCTATTTAATAGCATGAATGGACATTCAGAATACGTTGAATGTTGTCATCCAACTCATTAATGCACCTTCATTGACTGAATTTAGAATCTACATCCTTTGCCTTCCTTTTTCCTTTCTTCATTGTCTTTGTGCTTTTGGCTGCTTTTATGCTTTTGGAAACATCTTTCTTTTCCTGGATTCTCTTTGATTTCCTTCCTTTCATGTGATTTTTCCTACTTTTCTGCTTATTTCTTCCTTTATAAACTTTCCCTCCTTTCTGCATACTTTATGCTTTTCAAAGTTTCATACTTTTCAATGCTTTCTAGGTTTGGATGCTTTCTTCTAGTTTCTATCTTTTTATAAAACTTCCAAATGGTCAACATATTATCTGCTATGCTCCCTCATGACCACATAGTCATCAACACTTATCCAAAGATTAATTTACTTACGAGAATAATAATAACTTCAAATATCTCAAACATTAAGAATTATTAATTTCCTAAATATGTCTTTGTCCAAAATTAATCCCAACAATTAATGAAATTTTTCTCCTAAACAATTTCATCCCACTAACACCCATGGATTTGGATGGGTTGGGGATTGCTCCCTGGTGTTGTAAAAGTGGGGACATGACAATGTCAAGGTACGTCTATGTGTTTGCGAGGGTCTATGTCTATGAGGGTCAGCGTGCGACTGAGGTTTATGAAAAAATGAGAGCGAAAGTCTAAGGTTCCTCTCTTAATGTAAGTATCAAGGGAGAATAATTCTATGGAGATTTTGGGATAATTGATGCATGAGTAAAAAAATGGGTCCATGAGCTTGTAGGTGTGAAGTTAAGACAATGGTTTTGACTCCCAAGGTAGGATAGTTGAAAAATCAACCTACTCCCATGAAATAAATTTTGATCTTGGAGAAAAGGAATCCTGTAACTCTACCAGAAAATAACCTACATCCCCATGCTTCCTTCTCTATGCGAAGGGACTTCTATCACCAACCTCACACATAAATTAAATGATTGGGTGAGAGTATTAAAATAAATTAATTGTCTCCTTAAAGGATCATGACATCAATAAGACTATCTCTAAGGATAACACTTAGAAATCAAGGATTCAACCCCCCATATCCCCGCTTTGACATTTCCCTCTCATGGAATAATTTCCCTTTGGTCCACATTACGCAACCCTCTTGGTCCATTCATATTAATTATCAAGATAATATTTACAATGCATTCTAATTATCTTGATAAGACAATCACACAGTTAAAAAGAAGAAAGCATTTAGATAATGGATTCATTATATATTCCAAGGGTCATACTAGGGCTATTAAAGGCCCCCCCCTTGGAACAACACCATCCTCATATTTTTCTCAAAACTAGGAAAAAAATGGACATGCCTCTCTCATAGCATCCTCCAACTTCCAAGTAGCCTCATTAGGACCAAAGTGTTTTCATTGCACCTTTACGTATATGATGGATCATTTCTAGAGCAATGATACCTTATTTTCTAGGATGCATAATGGATCTATTTGGAACTTTCCTTATGGTTCCACCAAAATCACATCCCAATCAATTACATGGTTAGGATAATGTACTACATACTTCTTGAGAAAAGACACATAAAAACCATTATGATATCTAGTTTTAGCATGTAATGAAAGTTTATATGCAATTGGACCTATCCTCTCAAGCACTTTAAATGGCCCACAATATCTTGGTGATATTTTGGCACAACTCCCAATCTTCAATGAACTCCTCCTTGGCACATGATCCACAAAATTGAATTCCCTATGCAATTTGTTCTTGTTTGCATAAATTTTATGCCTATCTTGGGATACCTTTAGATTTTTCCTAATTCGTGAAACCTCTTTCTCCATTTCATTAATACATTGTATACCAATCATAACTCTATTCACTAGAATATCTCAAATAGTTGAAGTCCCGCACCTTCTACCATATATAACTTCGAATGAACTCATTCTCGATGATGCTTTCTACCCATTGTTATAAGTGAATTCAACCAAATGTAGATAATATTCCCACTTGGATGGTCTATCCATCACATACATGAAAATATTGTCTTCAAGCAGTTAATTCAATCTTTCTATTTTACCATCTATATATATATGGTAGGATGTGCTAAAATTTAACTGAGTTCCTAGATCCTAGAACAAGCGTTGCTAAAAAATGGAAGCAAACTTAGTATCCTTATTTGAATTTATGGCCTTAGGAAATCCATGTAACCTGAATATTTCCTTCATGAAAATTCCTACAATGTTAGCTACTTTATAAGTGTACTTAACATGTATGAAGTTTACTTCTTTTTACAATTTGTCTACCACCACCATAATGGAATCATGTTGTCTCATTGTCATTGGAAACCTTGTAATGAAATCCATGGAAACTACTTCCATTTCCATTTAGGCACGATTAATGGATACAATAAACCTACTGGATGTTGATGCTCAAACTTCGAATGTTATATTTCATGCACTTATAACTACACTTATAATCTGTAAACTGTTGTGGATATTCCATTGGAAGAGTTCATCACAACTGATCTTACAACTTAGTTCTTATTTTATTAGCTTATTTTTATTGAATGAAAAATAACTAGAACTGAAACAAGAATAACTACAGAAAGTAAATACATAATCCACACAACAACACAAGATATACCCTAGGAAAACCCACTATGGGGAAAAACCTAGCCACAAATGAGGACTATGCCTTTCTCTTTATGTCAAATTGAAAATACAAAGGAATGATACTCTCTATGGAGTTACCTATGACTTTGCAACTAGAATGGCTACTATAGGATCTTCTATATCCTCTTCTTTTATCTATCATCCACTCCCATGCTATTGCTCAAATATGGAACAATACAATACATCAAAAGGATGGAACCCCCTTCTTCTCTTGATGGTCTGTTACTTAACATGTCTCAATAGTTGTTTAAGGTTAATTTTAGAGTTTTTTATGCCCCAAATATTTATTAGGGTTAGGGTTTTGTAACTTATATAAATTTCTTGAAATTCCACACATGACTAGCTCCACATGTCTAAGAAATGAGAGTTGACTTGGAATCCACTCAGAACCACGGTGGTGAAATCGATAGATCAACTTGTTGGAGGAATAAATTCTTCATATGGACTCCTTTTGAGGAAAAGTTTGGACTGCTGGAAAGGTATCAGTGTGTAGAATATGGAATATTGGTCGAAGTAAGGTTTGAGAAAAAAATTGTCATTTAATCCCTCAAAATTACCTCAAAAGTTTTTAGACAATTTTTTATCCCAAATCTAAAAAGTGAGACCTACCGCTAAAATGAGACCTACAAGATAATTCATGTGATATTCTGACCCTGCAATCTCCAAGTAGGTGAAAATAATGTATTGATCCATTTTTGGATCAACATAGCAATTTCCTTTTTCAGCCCTAGAAAAAAGTATTGCTTCTTGGATTTATAAATAATTTTATGATATCCTAGGTGACCAGAATATGGCATTGCATGCATATTCTCCATAACACTCTTTCTCAAATTCCCAAAATTAGGAATATGTAATATTTGCTTAAAGGTAATAAGTTACTCTTTTTTCAGACAATAACCTCATACTTCTTCTTAGTGTTCGACTGCTGCAAGCCATACCCAACATGTTGATAATGCTCATGTTTAGCAAGAGAACCGATGATAATTTTCCTTAGGTCTAATATGAAAACACTAATTGATTCCACATGCATGATGTGCATGTTCCTTTTTAGTGCATCAACCACTTTGTTCTCCTTTCCTTTTATATTCTTTATCTTGAAATCAAATTCACATAGGAAATCCAACCATCTAGCCTTCTTGGAATTAAGTGTTGGATGTTCAAACAAATATCTCAGACCAAAATGGTCTATTCTGAGATAAAATTTCCTTCCCATTAGATATTTCCTTCACATATTTAAGGCATGCACTATGGCAAAGAGATCCAAATCATGGGTAACATAATTCCTTTCATGCTCATTCAACTTCCATGATTCATAACATACCACATGCTTTTCTTGCATGAGAACTCCTCTGATACCTTGATTGCATGCGTCTATGCATAGTATACAATATTTATCAGAGTCTACAATTCTCAGTATCGATGCATTGGTGAAGATATTATTCAACAATTTGAAGCTTCCTTCACATTTCTATGTCCATTCAAACCTAATCCATTTCTTCTGGAAATAAGTGATTGGGTGTGTGATCCTAGACAATCCCTCAATGAATTTCTTGTAATAACCTGCAAGGACCATAAAATACCTCATGTATGTAACATTCCTCGAGATTGGCCAATTCATAATCACTTCAATCTTTTTTGGGTCCATTGATGTCCCCTCTTCTCATATGATGTGACGCAAATAATGAATTTTATTCTTGTAGAAGTTGCATTTGTTAATAATTGCATATAACTAATGGTTCTAGAGAGATTGCAAAACTATTCTTAGATTCTCCTCATGCTCCTTTTTGTTCTTAGAGTAAATGAGGATGTCATCCAAGAACACCAACACATATTTATCCAAATATTGAATGGAAACATTGTTCATGAGGCACATGAAGGTAGATGGTGCATTAGTGAGACTGAAAGGTACCATTGTAAACTCATAAAGGTTGTGTCACATTATGAAGGTTATATTATGTATATATTCTTCTTTAATTCTGACCTGATGGTAACCCAACCTCATGTCAATATTAAAAAATACTCTTTCCCCTCTCACATGATTAAAGAAATCATCAATCTAAGGCAATGGATACTTTTTATTCACTATGGATTTTTTCAACTATTTATAGTCAACACACATCTGGAGCATTCCATATTTCTTCTTCACAAAGAGGACATGTGTTCCCCATAGAGACACACTTATCCTAATGTATTTACTTTTTATTATTTCTTGCAACTACATTTTCAGCTGTAGTAGTTATGGGGCACTCATCTTGTTAGGTGTCTTAGACATTGAAGCAACTCCTTGTAAATCAATAATTGTGCAATCAATGTCCTTTGGAGGGAGTCCTGGAACCTCATCAGGGAATACATCCTTGAATTCTCGTAGGGTTCTATAATCCTCCAATATTAAATCTTATTTTTCTGTTGTTCCCTATATAAGGGATACATACAATTGACAACCTTTTATAGAGAACTTTTTCAATTACATGGTTAAAATATGTCTAACCTAAACATCCTTTGGAATTCCTCTTATTGTTCTGGGGTTTCCTTATTCATCAATGCAGTCAAAGATCTTATTGTAGCATTAAATATTTAATTTGAGTGCTTCCAACCAATCCATTCTAATGAGAAGATCATAAGAACCTAATGGCATAATATTCAAATATTCCCTTGTAAATAACCCATTCATTTCCAATGGAAAAATATTCACTAGTTGATTAACTTTCCTCTTGGCTCTAGTGGCTAGCTGAACCAACAATGATCTTCCATGATTTGTTTTATTAAAATCACAAAGCTTAACCATTCTAGGAGTGATGTAATTGTGACTAGATCTAAGGTAAATCAAAATAGAAATATTGTGCTTGGAAATATTACCTTCAAATTCAACCATAGTTGATTGATGAGTTGCTTAATGATCCTCTAGTATTGCATAAATTCTAGGAACAATATTTTCTATCTGGACCATGGTTTCAACCTATTGGATGTAGTAAAATTACTTCCCACTTCCAGTATGATGTGTGAAATATCTAATACTATGGTATTCTCCACATCCCCAACATTAAGGGGTTCTCTTTTCTCTCTTGGTTTGTCTCCCAACATCCTGGCTGGTTTATCCATAGCATGTGGTGGTTGTATTTGCTATTTTCTGAAACTAGGAGGCTTTAACCCCTTCTTATTTTGGTCAAACCTCTACTTATTCTCGTCCTTTCATGCCTTATGGAATTCTAACATTATTTTAATTTGATCATAACAATACTTGTATTTTATTAGTATTAGGGAATTTTTGAAGTCTAAAATGGGCCTCCTAAGGGAAATAATAAAATAAGAGTATTGAGTTTTGGAGGGGAAAATAAAAACTATTTTTTCTTATCGTATTTTTGACATATTTCCTTTTGGTTTACAAAAATTTTAAGATTAGACACTCATTGGATGCAAAATTTAATTCTGCATTCAACACATACCCATGACATACTTTTGAGGCACCCATGACATGAAAAACAAAAAATTCAATAAGAAACATATTTTAATACATAAAATACATTTTCTTTTATTGAAGTTTTTATTTCCCATGCTATGAGTTCCTCAAAAGTATGTAGTGTGGGTATGCATTGGATGCACATTTGAATTCCACATCCAACGAGTAAGGAGACATGTCAGAAACACAATAAGAGAAAGTAGTTTTTTAATTTTATTTTTTCCTCCAATTTTTTTACAAATTTTACCCCCATGGTTGACATCATCCTCTTGAATCATATTGGTTCATATAAACAGAATTTTTAGGTTTGTTGAACTCGATCCTATCCTTATAGGACTAGGATAACCCAATAAGAAAGCGATGAATCTTAAATTTCTCATATATGATATACATAACATATCTTAACAACTCCAAGAACTTATTTATATATTAATCCATGGTTAGCTATCCCAACTTCCCTCATGGAATTCCTTGAATTTTCCATTATAGTACCTATAAGAGAGGTACTTTTGTTGGAATTTCTTATTGAATTGCTTCCACACAATATTCCTTTCACTGATATTATTCACTTGCTTAAGGTGAATCCACCATATGGAAGCTATTCAATTTATATTGAATATGGCCACCCTTTCCTTCATGTTTCCTAAGTAATATTCGATATGAAAATACTCCCTCATTCCTAGAAGCCAAACCTAGGATTCCAAATTAGACTTTGATTCACCATCAAAGGTAGGAGGCTTTACCTTACTATAAAACTCTCCATGAGAGTTGTTCTTGAATGACATCTTCCTCTTTTTACTATGAGAAGAATATTTTGAGCCTTTATTGGAGTCTCTTGTATTAGGGGACTCACTAGATGAGAGTTATGGTGTTTGTATCCTTCCTCTATATTCACTTCTTGAAATATGGGACCTCCTTCCATTTGACTCATTTCTTGAGTGTTTCACTAATTGAAACATTTTCTGAATATCGGTTAGGATTCAAAGCATAGATATGTTTAAATGATTCCACTCTTCCTAGGACCTAATCAATTTCTCATTGTCTTCTCTGCAACTCTACATATCCACTCTTATCCACCTCATGGTTTCTACAATATTTAAGGGATTTACTTGATTTCTCCTGTCATTGGACTCTATCTCCACATTCTCAACCTGAATACCCCCCCACAAAACGTCTATTTCGGCTTCCCATGGATGTTATGAATATTCCATGATAATGAGCTTCTAGGATTAGCATGATGAAGAATCCCAACCTGCATAATACCCAATGTTGTTGTTGAGGGAATACTAAATCTGCAAAAAATGTTCATGTAAACAAGTCTGTTAAATTCATTACATTCTGATAAAATCATAAAAATATATTTTAGTAATTCATCCATATTAAGGATTTTAGGAAATAACAAATATCGAAATTTTATTAGCAATCTTTTAAAACATCAAAACCACACCTTAAGAATCTAATTGCACACATTTTGTTCTCTCTTAGATAAGTGTTTTATAGACTATAAGCATGTACAATTATGATATATGAGAATAAAGTTATGGGCCTTAAAAATTCGTCAAATTCACCCATACTTTGTACTTTGTTATAGACTAGGTTACATCTAGTTGGAATTTCAGTGAGCCGCCAAAGATGAACAATCACTTGTTCAAACTCAGAGCTTGTAGGTCCATCTGGCTGTCTTGGCCTTTTTATTTTTTGTACCACATTTTTGCCCCCTTGGGGAAATTGTAATAAATGTACTCGAATGACAAAATTTTGTAAAGGACTTGAATTCCTAAGACTTAAACGTAAATATGATCATTCCAAGGTGTTTTTTACCTTGTCAATTATACAATGGTGAATAAGTGATGTATAATTTTCGATTTTTTCACTGCTCCTCCAATGCTAAAATGATTGTCTTTGTGGTTAGGCATTAATAGGTTATTAAAATACACTTTCCAATGTATATAAGCATTATAGGCATTGGTATTAATTTGTATGGACATGTGCTAGGCCCACCTAGATTTTGTTCAATTCCGAGAAAAATAATTTTTTCTATTTTTTAAGCTAGTTTTTAATGGTTTAATTAAAAGATTGTAAATGACATAAAAATTGATTCGAAGGAAGAATTTGGCGTGGGGATGCTTGTTTTATTACTCAGATCATACTATTTACCATGAGACCCACTTTTCATACACTTCGGGTGATTAAAAAGTCACATATGGTCATTTTTCTCTATCAGAGCATCAAAATGACACTTAAATGCTAAAAATGCAACATTTTGGCATAAGAGAAAAAATTAAAAATGTCAAAAAATGATTTTTTAAGTGTGTTGGATGACTTGGATTAGTTTTTTCCCATGTTGGTGACTTCTTCCTAGGAGAAAACCATCACTTATAAACCATGCAAATAAATCGATGCTTTATCTTCATGCTCACGTCATGGGCACATGCGAGTGTGTTATTGTGGAGGTCTATTGCACATGCGATTGGTAGTGAGGAGGTGGCATGGTAGGTGGAGTGAGGTATCCTACCTCATGGGAGGTGGTGCATCCTCCATGGGGATCACTTCACTTAACTCTTGATCAACTCTAGAAATCACTCTTATCACGTGAGTTTAACTGGAAGTGTTGGTTGCACCTTATGGACCTGCTCTGGATATTAATAATGCATACCTCTCTCATTGCAAATGAGTTGGAATTTGGTGGGAAGAGTTTGCACATTGTATCCATAGTTCATTTGAGAAATAAAGAGGCTTTGGAGGTCAAAATTGTGTGGTTCTCTTTTGAGTGGAAGAATTATCACTGGGCTTTGTGGAAGTAATCTATGCTTGATCCATCTTGTTTACTTAGTATCTAATCTAGCTTGCTTATAGGAATGGTATTAGTTTTCCAAGGTAATTTTTTTTTCCTGTTTTAGTTTATTTCGTGTGGATGCTTAGAGATCTAATCGAATATTTCATTTGTTTATGAATATCTTCATATGGATTTCTAAATATATATGTTGCTGGATTTTATCTTTGTTTGTAAGTCGTGTAATGCGCAAGTTATCTTTGATGAAGATATAGAAAATATTGCTTGATATATATTGTTTTCTAACATATTTTTTTACAGATAAAGTCCCTTGGTGCCCCACAAGTGAAGCCTCAAAGATCATCTTTTTCTCCAAGCCTCCCGATTCGCCTTCTCCTCACTTTGACATTATTTTATAATATCATCACTTTGGTGAAAAACAACAATAGATATAGACTTAATGTTTATTTTTATAAGTAAATCCTAGTTACTTTTCCATTACAGATCTAGGTAATATTTCAAAGAGTTATAATTTCCTAGTATAGATCTAGATTACTAAGTTTTCTTGCTTCAAGTCATTTACCTTGTAAAAGAAAAAGTCTTGATTAGAAAGTTAGAAATTGTTTTTTTTTAAATTGTGTTTTTAGAACCTAAGTGATTTAGATTTGTTTTCTATCCTTAAGAAGTAAAAAAAATCCATGAGAAAGCATCTTTTTAACTTACTTTCTCAGTTGAATTCACCTAGTCTCCCATCATTTTTGCTCGGATTTTTTTTCGAAAATTTTTGGTAAGGTTTTCCCAAAGCAATCTTAAAGTGTTTTGGGGCATATTCCATTGATGTTTGCTGGATTTTTTTTGCAGGTTTACGATAAAAGAGGATGGAAAACTGATAATTTTTTGGGAAATTGAGTAAAAAGGGGTTCGTCGTAGCTTCCTCTCACATAAATATTATTTTTTCAATAAATTCTAAGCCTTTGTATCCAAAATATAAGGACCAAAGCACATTTATTCTATGTTGTAATAAATTAATAAATATTTGAGTAGGATTCTCTGATTCCACTCACCATCCCCTTGAGGGTATTGTCCTCAGTGCCCTTTTTCATGGGTTTTCTTTTGCTAGTGTAGTTTTGTTTCATTACTTTGCTATTTTAACTTTGATTTTCATTCTTTGTAAAGTAATACAAATACTAACCCCATGACTTCCCGAGTTACCCGAAAGGGGAAAGAGATGCATGGTAGGATTAATTAAATAACATTTGTTTGATGTGAACTACCTTTAATTTTTACGGTAATTTACATCCCCTTGCTTTCCTGATTAGAGTTTACAACCTGAAGCAAAATATTGGGGATTTAATAAAAAAGAAAACATTGTTCAAAATAATATTTAAAATTAACAAGGCCTTTGTTGTGTATACTCTGCATCACTGCGGTTTGACTGACCAGTTGGTTGAATCAAAAGAAATGTGGGTGACAAGTTTAAATTAGTCTCATTTCCAAATTAACCTCCCAAGGTGAAAATTCAATGCCTTGAATTAATCCATTGCGGGGAAATTCCACATAGGAAGAAACAACCACTGGATAGTGACCTTGGGATACCGTCAATATACACCTTGGTTAGTGTAGTGTTGGCCACATACCAGAGAATCTGATCCATCCCACATATTCTTTGCATGGAAGCACATTGGATAAGGGTTTTGAACATACTGAGTCATACTGTTAAGTATATATGGAGTCCCCTCCCCCCTTGTTTAATACAATCATTAATTCATAAACTTAAAATTGACCAAGAACAATTGAAATACATTCAACACTTCAACAAAACTCCATTTCGTACTCTATTTCAACACTATTCTTTGATTTTCTGATATAAGCATTTTTATTTAATTCACAATGTGTTGATTGATTATATTTCTCATGTTTTTGTCTTAATCATTATTGGAAACTTTTGTGCCATTTAAAAAAAAAACCTAAACAACTTACCAAATCACAAACCACCATATAAAGCTTAATCAACCTTAGTGACATGTAGGTTTTACCCCCCCTTGGATTCATTAGGAGTTTTCCTAGATGGAGAAGTTAAGTATCAGGTGACAACACTTGGATCGATATTTCCCCCAAGGTTGCACCCAGTGGCTTCCATATTTCTTCCATGTGACCCGAGGTGTGAATTAGGCAGAAACATCTTGGTGTCCTTGTTAGGGATAAATATTTCTATTCCCAGAATACAACCTTTGATTTTTCACTCTTTTTTTTCACTTTATTTGATGAATGTTGTAATTCAATAAACTTACTCAGATCATATGCAAACTCCACTACCCTTAATATTACCAAGGAATTCTACAAGAATAAAATCTGAAGGCTTTTTTAAGTTCATTCCTGAACCTGAACACGTTTATCATATGAGGAAAAGAAAGCTAGCTTCTCATAATATCCGTGACGATCTCTTATCTAAGTCAATATTAGACATTCACCTTCTATTTGTTGATAATTCTCAATCAAGTAATCCACCTTGTATTATGGGTACTCTTTTAAATCCTCTAGATTATTCCTCTCTAATTGTGAAACCTCATAAAAACCATAATAAATTCATTGAAAAGGTTCCATATTTTCATGGAAATGATGCTATTACTGCTAAATCTCATTTGTTGTCCTTTATGCAGTGCTACAATAAATGGTGCCACAATGTGAACCATGGGGATGCTAAAATCATGTTTTTTTTCCTTATCTTTTGAAGCTGATGCCTTTAGGTGGTTCACCTCTTTAGATGAAAACAATATCAATACCTTCAAGGAGTTCAAAACCAATTTCAATTAGAGATGGGGGGATAAGAAAGAAAAAAGGCACCTGTTGACTGCCTTGACCAATACAAAAAATAAGGGTAACAAAACCATTGAAGAGTTTAAATAATAAATTCAGTGATACAATGGGCATATGTCATGCTGGCATTAAACCATCTGACACCTCAATTCTCATATACTACATAGAAGCATTCGAAGGAGAAATGAGGTATCGAATTAGAGACAAGGAACCAGACAACCTGAAGAAATCCATGGAAATTGCTAAAAAGATATATAGGAACATGCAATCTTCAGAGAAGCCTAATATCCCAGGATTTTTTGGAGGCACCTCATCCTCTTCCAAACCTCATGATTCCAAAGTAAAAGTAGTTGAACCCAAGGGAAAAGATGAATGTAAATAATCAATGAAATAAGTAGTTGACATGATTAAGAAAATGATGATAAATTGTACCTCCCAGATGAATGCAATGCATAATAGGATAAAAAACTTGGAAAAGGAACAAGTTTCTCGAAATCATATAAATCTCCAACCTAGACAAAATCAGAAATGAAAAAAGAAATATCCTCCCTATGAGCAGAGACCTTCGAATAAACTTGAAACAAATAATGTGGCAATTGATGAGGTTCCTCCCTATTGTTATCCTTGTGATGAATTTCATGAGGAATCCACTTGTCCAAAGTTTTGCTACATTGTGGAACAAGAACAAATGGAAATGCATAATTTTGTGGGTCATCCTAGATGTCACGACTACATAAACAATGTAGGGCATTTTTATCATATTTCAAGAGAAAAATGGAAGCATGCAAGGGATTACAGTCCAGAAAAATATAATCCAAAGAAGATTTTTGGTGAGAAACCTACATCTAAACATGTTATGGAGAGGTACAAAGGAGTTTCTTATCAAAGGAAGAAAAACATGATCCAAACCAAATCAAATCAACAGATTCCAAAGGTATAGACTCCCACTCTAGATATAAATATTGATTTGGGTAATTGGTTGTCAAGTGCAAATATTTTCGTCCCAATAATTGAAATACTTAAGATTCCTAGTCAAAGAGATATTTTCATGAAAACCTTAGAGGAACCTAAGGAAAATATGTTTGAAAAGTCTGAGGAAATGTCTACTGAGAAACCGAAAACAATTACTAAGAAACCTAAAGAGAAACTTGTTAGTTCAAAGGAAAAGGTGATGGACAAACCCATAGAAAACTTGTCCAAGAAACAAAGTAACTTCAATGAAGATATTCCTATTATTTTGCATAGTAGGTATCCTAAAAAATAATACCATCCTTCCTTCTACATATCATTAATTGCAAATAGTAAATTGTTGCACAACTGCATACTTCATTATGGTGCATCATATAGGATCATGACTAGAAGAGTTATGGAACATATAAATTTAACAATATCAAGGCCATATCAAAATGTATGTGCCATGGACTCAATATAAATCGATGTCGTGGGTATAATTCCGAAATTTCTAGTCAAATTAGCTGCATACATTGACATAGGTGTAACTATTGACATAGTGGTCATTGATGTTCCTGACAGACGATGATTGTTGTTATCAAGAAAATGGGCTGCCTCTCTTGGAGGATCTATTCAAATGGAGTGTAAATACACCATAATTCCTACTTATGAAGATGCATATGTTAAGTTATATAGATAAAAGGAAATAAAGTATCATGTGGAATATCCAGACGAACTAGATAATGAATATATTTGTGAAACAAACAATCTTAGAAACCATGCCATTTATGCAAACTATCTTATACCCATTAGAGAAAAATATAATGATGAGGATTTTGATCAAATATGGAGGATGAGTTTTGATGGAGATTATTCCAAGGCTAGGGAAGGGGCAGGCATTGTCATAACTTCACCTTCAAATAAAAATTCAATTTTTCATATAGAATTGAGTTTGATGCATCTAATAATGCAACATAGTATGAAGCACTACTACTAGGATTGGAATTTGATAAAGATATGGGAATCCATGTGCTCAGTATTAAAGGTGATTCGGATATGATTATTTCCCAATTCAAAGGTACATTTTCATGTAAAAGTGAAAGACTTAAGAAGTACATGAATGTTGTATGGGACAACGTGAATGATTTTCATGCATTGAACATTGTTTTTGTCGCATGTTCTGAAAAATGTGAGGCAAATAAACTTGTTGTGGAAGCTTCAACTTTGGAATTCACTGAAGATTTGGTTAAAGGGGATGAAAAATTTGAAATAAACTTCAGACCTTCAATACCATATAACCTTAACAATTGGCGGGTTTTTAAAGATGATAATAATATTGTAAGATTCATCAACAACATGCAAGATTTTTTTGATTGTCTGATCAAATTCCAGGATGAGAAAAAAACTGATATCAAAAAAGAGGATCAACCTATGAACCACATCCCAAAGAATGTTGTGGAATGGAAAAGCACCTTTGATAGGCATGACATGTATAATAAAAAGGAAACTATAAAACCTGAATATTTTATAGAGATAAACATTGGTACTGAAAAGGAACAAAGAAACATACAAATTGGGAAAGGTACTTCTAAAAAAGAAAGAAAGGACCTGATTGAGTTAGTAAAAGAATACAAATATGTATTTTCTTTTACGTATGATGAGCTAAAATCCTACTGGGATGATGTATTCCAAAATACAATCCCATTGAGACATGAAGCTAAACCCTTTAAATAGAAACTTAGAAGAACAAATCCCAAGTTGGCACCCATTGTTGGAGACATTTACCATCATTCACACTCTTTTTGGTCAAATTGGCCTAGTTAAACCACTATCCTAAGTATAATTGACATTAATTGACATCAGTGGAGAATTAATTGACATCATCCAGTCACACCTACACCTGCCTACAGTCAAGAAGGCTAACTTAGCCTTCTCTTATAGTCAAGGAGGCTAACTGGAGCACTCCGAGGGTGATCTGAGTGATATTAATGCACCTAATTGCTAACTGGTGGTTACAATCAGTTCAAATAGTCAGTTAAGGTGCCTCCTCTCATTAAATATATTATTTAATGATTATTTAATGATTATTTATTATTATTTAATGATCTGGAGTCAACAGGGCACCTCCACCAACTTCTGATGGTCAGTTCAGCTAAAGTTAACCTCATCGGGGTTCATTGAAGTCATGGAGCACTAGCACTTTATGGTTGGCTTGCTATGACATGTGTTTGATCTCCTTTAGTTGAGATTCAGTCATTTATTGCACTCCAAATTCAGTTAGGGTTTGGTGAGTCAATTAGGGTTTTGGTCAAGTGATTAACTGAGTGTGAACCTATGGTTGAGAGTCAGTTAAGCTAGAATCACTCATTGAATTCGAATTGCCTCCTTAGGTATTCGAATTCCTCATGGATTCAAGCTATTTCTTAACATTGGTATTGTAACCATTCATTGTTTATTAAATATACAGAGAGGAAACCAATTTCGGTACCGATTAACACCATTTCATGAGTATTTGTTGATTATTATTTGATGAGATTGATTCTTTGTTCCTAGATTAATGTGCAATAATAATATGGTATCAGAGCATATGGTGGGACGAAGATCTATCTCTCAAAAACAAGCTTTTTGACAAATTTCTCCATGAAAAGTGAGCAATAGCTCAAAATTCCAGCATTGCACCAGAATCCAAGGCTTACCACTCAATATCCCAAGTAAATAGCTTGTTGATCAAGCTTGCTTGATTGACTATGCTGGGTGTGATGAAAGCCTAGAATGTGCAGGTTGTTGGACCTTATTTTTCCCTTTTTGTTTTGATTTTCAGGTTTCTACAGGTGAAGCATTCGCTACAGCACATCCAGATGGCCTCCTCAGCAGATCTCTTGACTCCATACAATTTCCACTCATTGAAAAATAAAATGGAGATTCAATTGCACTCCAAAGGACTCTTTAGAGTTTCCATGGACACTGAAGTCGAGCCTGGATCCGCCATAGAAAAATCAAGATTCTTGAACAAGAAGGATGAAGCCTTCGATTTCTTGTGCCTCTCTATTTCTGAAGACCTTCTCTTCCATCTTACGGATCTGAAGACATAGAAAAAAATATGGGACAAATTGGAATCTCTATACGGAAAGCATGATGACTTGAGAGTTTACCAACTCGAAAATGAACTCATGTCTCTCCAACCTTCCAATTTCGAGACTCTGAATTATTTCTTTACAAAGTTCAAGCATACTATTTTACTCTTGAAGCAATGCAATGTGGAGAAGGAGGATGATCAGCTCATCCTTGCCATCCTCTCCAAACTTGGGGCTGATTATTCAGTTTTTGTTTCTACATTCCATGCGAGGAAGCTCACAACCCTGTTGTACAGGAATAAACACCTTATAATCGAAGGTCTCTGGTTACCAACATACTCATAAAACTTGCAGGAAATCGACTCTAGAGTACAAAAAAGGAAATAGGAAGATAGAAAAGACTCACCCGATACACGACGGTTGATCCTAGCTTGTCCTCTTCCGTTCTACTTCTCCTCCAAAGCCTTTAGGGATGCTTCTCCTTCACCTGTCAAGAACAAATCCTCCAAATGCAAGATGATACATGTATATAAAACAGGTTAAATAAATCATATACAGAGTGCTTAATCATAAATATTCATCAAACCATGATACATGAAAGACATTCAAAGCACATATGGAAGAAGGATTCTCTTTATTAACAATAATGAATAAGTTCAGATTACAACCCAATGCCTGAGACAAGGACTCCTCTGCAACCAAAGGATTTTGAGTTCCACTGCTCCAAACACTTCTGAATAGACTCCACCAGCATAACTTTGCTCTCCAAGTATCCTTCATTAATACCCTCCCCAAGGCCTTTATTTATACTTAGTGAAATAAGGTAGTTTCAAGGGTTGAGGAGGTTGAGATAGTTAAGGTGATTATGGTTAAGGGCTTAACAAATCTCAAATAATCACGATTTATTATTTTTAATGTCAAAGGAAGGTGTACGCGGGTATTAATACTGGCAACTCACGTATGACATGTGAGTTGCTATAAGGGGAACCCGCATACAAATATGTACGCGAGATGCAATTACCAATACTCGCGTACAACACGTGACATGCTTTAATAAAAGGTGTGTATGTACGCGAGTTGCATATAAGAAAAGGCACGTACAACACTTGACATATTCAAAGGTAAAAATAACCAGCTGGATGGATGATAAATGTAATTCATAATATGCCCATCTTTAGTGTTTTTGGCAACCTTCAATCCATAAATGTCCTTTTGTGTGCCAACATAAGGAATGTCGGCACTCGGATGGAGAAGTGCCATTTAGGTAGATAACAGATGCCCCCTAATGTGTGAGGTCAGAGGGAAGCAATGGCCGAAATACATTACAATCTTTATCTTTGGAGAACTCAGAAATCCAATGGAGCAGAGGTAGTACCTGAAACAAATACATAATACTGGAACACTAGCTCCTTTACAAGATTACATCATATGATATAGGTACTAGACCACGTATATCACAAAGGTGGATTAAAGCCACAATATACAATAATGATGAGTCTTCAAAGATCTGAAAGTTGTGTACATAAATGGAACATAATCTTGTGCAACTTAGTCCATAGGTGAGGAACTAAGGTCTTCATAAACTGTCCCAAAAAACTAGTACAATCCAAGCCATGTGAATAGATGTAGGCTGAAGTTGAACATGGAAAGGATTCAACAGTTTTTCAATCAATAGGTGATAATCAACAACTGAAGCAAAGGAATTCACCAATGATGAAAGTGAATCCTGAGGTACTATTTTCAAAACTCTAGGTCGTCGTCATCAGGAAATACTGAAACGGAACCATACTATGATAAGGAAGGCAATAGATCCTCCAATGGATCACAAGAGTGACTAGGAACTGGGAAAAATAAGGGCGAGACACAATACATAACAGATATAACAATGATGGGATCAAGATAAAGATCAAACATTGGGTTGAGGCCTTAAACAATAAGCACGGCATAGAGATAACCCAAGGCAGCTTTTAATTCATAGATAGAACAACTAGACTTATCTGTCATGTAGGAGATGTGATCAGATTCCCTAGGTATAACGGACAAGAGGAGGAGTAGGAAGCTTGAAGTAATAGCTGGATGGAAAGTGATCACTGAGACATGGGTATAAAAAAAAACAAAGAGTTCTATGTTCAAGGAGGACATGCTGCCACTACTGAAAACAAGAGAAACTTCTTCCTTACCTTCCCTGTTAAATTTTAACGAGTCCAAGAAAGTCAACTCGGATCCTGCTTCATTTTTTAACAAGCTTGAAGAGAAGGGAAAATAATGCTTGATAGTGTCACTGATTCATGGATTTAATGAGCCCGAACTAGTACATGCTCAGCTGGTGTTTTCACATTTAGAGAGTTTGAAAACTCCAAAGAAGACTCTAGGGGGGTCCTTTTTCGTCCAATTTAGTCTCCTGAGGCTGAAAAAGTATAAAACATACCACTGAAGAACTCTCTTAACTTTCGTAGAAGAAAAGGTGAACCTTTTTCGTACTTAGTTAGGGAGGTCCAAAAAAGGTTAAATTACCACCTACCCAACGCTCCTTCCAAAATAGCCTAAAATAGCTTGAGTTTTACGAGTGTAAAGGAAAGCAATATCACTCGAAAAGATCCATTTGATTATGAGAAATGGGGCTTACAACAATAAACTCGTTGCTTTATTCTTAAATGTTTAATGAGCATGACAAAGACACAAAGTACACTCGGAATATTTTTCATGTTTAGGTCCAGAGCACGAAAAAGAGAAAACTAAGCTCATACCGGGCATTCTTTTTTCGTAAATTTAGTTCCTCAGGTTCGGAAAAGTGATAAACCTATGCCTAAGAATACTCTTCTCAATTCAAAAAGAAAAGAGAGGGATCCTTTCTCGTATTATTCCGCATGGTCTGAGAAATAGATAACCTACCACCGATGCAGATGCCCATTCACATATTCTTAACGAGCTTGAACGGACAAGTTGACTCGGCAGTCAAGTCTGTTTTGAAGGAGTCAGACCTGGGCCTAAAGAAACTCCATAAGGGTGGGGAGTCCTATAAATGGATAGCTTGTAAAAATAGATTCCAAAGAAGCTCTATTTGGCATGAAAAATAGCTAAAAGGATACCCCTGTACTTGAAACAGTTGCGGCATGAGTATCAAAGGACAACATAGGTTTTGAAGGAAGACACTCATGAAAAAAGGGTCCTATCCATGGAAGAACAATGGTAAAAATAGGGAACTAATGGTTTATAATACCATAGTCCGTGGAAAAATGTTGATTGCTAAGGTTAATGTGGATTGAATATAGATGCCAAAAATGCATTAGAAATGACAAAACCACCCTATGGGAGCAAAGAACACTTTATAATGATGGAAAACCTATTTCAAAGCAAAAAGAAATATGGTATTAGTTAAATGGATTTTCAAACTATAGGAAAAAACCCACTTGGAGAAATAAAATTTCTATAAATAGTTGAAAATCAAAACAAAACTCACCATTTGAATTTTTAGCCATAAGAAGCAAGTTTTTACCGCTAACTTCGTTTGATCATTGTGGACAATCTAGTGGACGAAATCAAATTCCACAAGTTGCAGGTAAGCCTACACCCCGAGCTCTTCATTTTGATCCTAGCAATTATTAATTTTGAGTACTAATTTCATAATTAGAGCATCCTAAAGCATGTCACGGCGTGTACGTGGGTTCAGAGTGTAAAAACTCACGTACACGAGTTCTGTACGTGGGTTTCCTTTAGAGACAGTAGCGTACAGTATGCAACATGTCTAACTAGACAATCGCATGTACTGCGTGAAGGATGAAAAGCTAATTATAGTCCAAAAATTTTGAAACTTTATATGGAATTAATGAATCAAATTACTTGTTTTGCTAGGTGTGAAGATGGTGTTGGAATGGAGGGAACGGGAACATGAAACAATGAACCAAGAAGCACTCCAAAGTGCACCCACTATACATGCATTGCAGACAAGTGGGCTATTAAATTTCTTTTTCACATCACCCATGCGGGCCAATGTTCGCCTACTGGAGTTCATGATAAACTATTGGGATCACAATTTGAGGATGTTTGACCTACAGGGTGAGACCTTGGAGATTACTATTGAGGACATGTATTTCATTACCGGTCTGTCACGATGAGGAGAACTGGTCAACTTAGAGGGCACCAGCAGGGGCGGTGACCCTTTAAGTGTCTAGAACTACATAGAGGTGTTTTGCACACCAAGTACCCAGAAAAGAGGGAGTTGTGTCCCTATTGCACATATTCGTGACTTTACACTACAGGTTCTTACGAGCACCATCATGAGGATTGCAGGATCCTCCTCATTACATTTTGCTACACTGAACCAAATGAGGTTGGCAGTGGATTGTTTTTGTGGTTCCCTCTATGATTGGTGTTCGAGAGATGTCCCTATCATGAAAAGACAACTACCCGATTGCAAGAGAGGAAGGTGAAAGAACTTTGGTTATGTGTGTTGATGTATTTGTAACTTCGGAATGTATTCTTCTATGTATCTTATATATTGTAACCCGATGTTTGTTCTGGGATGTTTCTATTATGTATTTGAGTCATGTTGTCATGCCCCGATGTTCTGATTGGAAGGATTAATAATGTAAACAAGTCTTGTCAAGTCATTGTGAAAGTCCCCACAGTTTTGGGGCACTAGGGTTATTATACACTCATTAAGGTGTAGGCTCTAGTAAGTAATTGTTAAGTTGGGCCGACATGATTGAATGCACTTCAAGTCAACGGAAGAATATAAATAGAGAGTGAGACTCTCTATTTGGGACACACATCATTCACTCACTCAAGTGTGGCGCACTAGTGAAGAAGGAAATACTGGGACTAGACAGAAGAAGAAGACTACTGCTATTTTGGGAGATCTCTTACTGTTTTGGTGCTGATTCTATCTCTAAGGAAGTTGCGGGGTTTTCTCCTTTATGGTTTCCCCGAGGAAAAATATTTGTGTATCTTGTCTCTTGTGATGTGCTTATGTTTTATTGTTGTGCTTGTTATTCTCTCAATGAAAAGATCCTAAGATCATAATGCTAGCTTATTTGATGAAAAACTAACATGGTATCAGAGCTAACATGATAAGAAGACACTGTGCAGCTGCGGGAACTAGGGCTTCCTAGTTTGTGGACCTTCCTCCACAGATTTTCAGAAAAAGTAAGGTGGAATTACTCTCCTCCTTAGGGCGCATCTTTCTGTCGAAACAGAATCCAATTCTGAGTTTTTTCAGTTTTGGATCTGTCACTAGGGTCGGAAATTAGGGCTTTTTACAGAAGAGGAATTTTTCAGTGAGCCCAGGCCTGAATTAATATCCTCCCCAAAATCGAAGTTAGGAACAAATTTCAAGGAATTTGGGTGGATAGAACTCCAGAATAGCAAAACCCTAGTTTGCTCCTGAACCAGCTCTGCAGAATTTCAGCTCAAGTTTCAGATCCGACATCTTGAACCTGGTAAGATCTAAAAATTTTGTATTTCCATTTGAGGTTCTTATTTAAGATGTCTCATCATACCAATCTTGATGAAAAGCTTGAGGGAGCTGAAAAATTTCGAGCTTGGAAGTATAGGATCTCCCTGGTCCTGGAAGAGAATGAATTAGACTCCTACATTCAGGAGGAGGTTCCAGTTCCAGAGGGAGATGAGGAAAAAGCCTTACATAAGAAAAAGATGGTTATGGAAAAGAGGATCATTGCTGATTCTATTAAGGATCATCTTATCCCACATGTGTCCTCTTTCAAGACACCTAAAGCTATTTTTGATGCCCTAACCAAATTGTTTGAAGGAAAGAACATCAATCGGAATATGACCTTGAGGAACCAACTGAAGAATGTGAAGATTCAGAATGCAGAAACTATCCAGTCTTACTTCACAAGGGTTTCTCAGATCCAAGAAAAATTAGAAGTCGTTGATGAAGAAGTGGAAAATGCAGAGATTGTGATGACTACTTTGAATGGCCTTCCTAGGTCATGGGATGCTTTTATCCAAGGAATCTGTGCTAGAAAGAAGTTAGTCAAATTCAGTAGACTATGGGAAGAATGTTCTCAATAAGAAGCACGGATAGCAGCTCGGGAAGAGAAGATGGAAAGTGAAGATCAAGCCCTCACAGCTCACTCCAATAAAAGCAGAAGAAGACCTCATTACTCCAAAGGCAAGGATTCTCATCCCAGAAGAGACATTTCAAAATTAAGATGTTATACATGTGATGAGATAGGAAACTTTGCAAAAGACTGTCCTAAGAACAAGAGCCACCCTCATAAGAAGAAGGGGAACAAAAGAAGACATCATGCTCATGTTGTAGAGGATGATGAACCATCCAAGAAGAGATCCAGATACGAAAGTGAAGATTCTTCAAGCGAGGATGAATATGTTCTGATATCAGCTCTCACAGGTAACATTACTCATGGTAGTGATGATTGGCTTATAGATAGTGGGGCTTCCAAACATATGACGGGATTCAAGGAATATTTTGTAAGACTGTCAGAACATGAATCACCTCACAAGGTGAAGTTAGGAGATGACTACCAATATCCAATAAAAGGTAGTGGGGAATCTTCATACAAGCTAGAATATGGTAAGTATCTAACAATGAAAGAAGTATTGTTTGTTCCAGGACTCAAGAAGAACCTTCTATCCATTTCAGCATTAGATGCAAAAGGAATGCGGGTTGCATTCATAGATGGTCAAGTCATCATGTGGCCAAAAGGAAAGTCTATCGATGATGTGGTAGTGATTGGAGAACAAGGAGGGGGCTTGTACAAGTTGAAGGGTCATCCAGAACAAGCCTTGATCCATGACTCGGTAGAGCCAAATGAGCTTTGGCATAGAAGGCTTGCACATGTGCATTACAGAGCACTACCTATTGCGAGCAAAGCTGTTGAAGGTCTTCCAGAATTCCAAGCAAAACATGATGGATTTTGCAAAGGATGTGCAAAAGGGAAGAATACAAAGAAGACATTCCCCAGCAGCGAAAGCAAAGCCAAAGGTATTCTAGAAATCATCCACTCCAATGTATGCGGTCCTATGTCATCAAACTCACTAAGAGGGTATGCATACTATGTTTCTTTTATTGATGATTTTTCTAGAAATACATGGATTTAATTTATGAAGAACAAAGATGAAGTGTTCAGTAAGTTCAAAGAATTCAAAGCCTTGATCGAAAACCATACTGAAAAGAAGATCAAGACCATTTGATCGGATAATGGTGGAGAATTCACCTAGAACGATATCAAAGAGCTATGCAAAGAATCAGGGATTAATAGGGAGTTGTCCACTCCTTATAATCCACAACAGAATGGAATTGCAGAATGAAAGAACATAACCATCATGGAAGCTGCAAGAGCAATGATTCATGATCAAGATCTGCCTATGCATATTTGGGTAGAAGCTACCAGAACAGCGGTGTATGTACAGAACCGTACTCCACATAGAGTACTCAAGAATAAGACTCCTAAAGAAGTCTTCTCCAGCAAGAAACCAGAAGTCAGCCATCTCAGAATATTCAGCTGTCCTGTGTACATCCACATTCCAAAAGAGAAGAGAACAAAATTAGATCCTTCAGGAAAGAAGGGCGTATTTGTGGGATACTCTGAAAGCTCGAAGGCTTACAGAATCTATTTCCCAGGATATAAGAAGATTGACATCAGCAGGGATGTGACATTTGATGAAGGCATAGCTTACAACAAATCTAGAAAGAGATCTGCTGAAGAACCTGAAGAAGCAGAAGTAGAAGTACCCAGGATTCATGATACAATCATGGACGAAGAAGCTCAAGAAAAAGATCGAGAGTTCGAGGAACCACAAATACCTGTAGATCCACCTCTGGAGAAGAATCCTCATAAGAGGAAACTTGCTTGGGTACGTGAACTTATCCAAGGTGCGGAAAGATATGGAGCTCCAGATGAGAATCACATAGAAAGAAAGAGGACCAGATCTAATTCTGAGTATGTAGCTTTACTATGTGATTTCATTGATAAAGAACCTTCCAGTTATGTAGAAGCGACAGAACAGAAAGAATGGAAGGGTGCTATGATCGAAGAATATCAATTGATCATGAAGAATGATGTTTGGGATGTTGTCCCAAGACCAAAAGGGAAGTCAGTTGTAACTTCCAAATGGATCTACAAGATCAAGCATGTTGTAGACGGTAGCATTGAAAAGTACAAAGCAATATTTGTAGCTCGAGGATTCTCTCAGAAAGAGGGAGTAGACTATGAAGAAACCTTTGCACCTGTAGCCAGATACACTTCTATCAGATCAGTACCTGCTCTGGCTGTAGTGATGAAATGGAAGATACACCAGATGGATGTCAAGACTTCCTTCTTGAATGGTGTAGTAGAAGAGGAAGTGTACGTAGAACAGCCACTCGGTTTTGAGACTCATGACAGAGAGTCTCATGTATGCAGATTGAAGAAAGCTTTGTATGGTTTGAAATAGGCACCCAGGACTTGGTACGGCAGAATCGACAGCTTTCTATCCAGTTTGGGCTTTACCAAGAGTAAAGCAGATTCCAACCTTTACTACAAGGTTGAAGATGGCAACCCAGTGATGCTCTTACTGTATGTAGATGATCTATTTGTGACAGGTATAGATGGGTTGATTGCTGATACAAAGAGAAAGCTTGCTGCTAAGTTTGAAATGAAGGACTTGGGGATGATGCATTACTTTATAGGTATGGAGGTGTGGCAGAGTATAGATGGAATATTCCTTGGACAAGGGAAGTATGCAGTAGAGATCCTGAAGAGGTTTGGGATGATGGACTACAAAGCTATGGCCACACCTATGGCATCGAACCTGAAGCAATTGAGTGATGCTTCGTCAAAGTCAGTTAATGCTACGATGTATCGTCAGATGATTGGGTCATTGATGTACCTGACGAACACGAGACCTGATATTTGCTTTGTTGTGAACACCTTGAGCCAGTACTTGACAGATCCGAGAAATGTTCACTTGACTACTGCAAAGCATATTCTGAGGTACTTGAAGGGTACAGTTGATTTTGGGCTCAAGTACGATGCGAATCAAAAGATTAACCTGGAGGGTTATGTTGATTCAGATTGGGCAGGCAGTGACATCGACAGGAAGAGCACTTCAGGATGTTTCTTCAGTATGGGATTAGGTGTGATCTCTTGGTTTAGCAGGAAGCAATCCTGTGTGGCACTGAGTATAGCTGAATCAGAGTATGTCACAGCTTGTTCAGCTAGTTGTGAGGCAATATGGCTGCGGAAGCTACTGTCTGATATATTTGATCTCTAGTTAGATGCTACTTGTATACATTGTGACAACCAGAGTTGCGTGAAGTTGTCAGAGAATCCAATGTTCCATGACAAGTAGAAGCATATCAAGATCAAGTATCACTATATCAGGGATATGGTGCAGAGAGGAGTAGTGAAGCTCCAATATATTGCGATGGAGGAACAGATAGCTGATGTATTGAAGAATCCATTGGCTAGGCTGAAGTTTGAGTACTTCAGGGAGAGACTTGGTGTTCTCCAAATCGAGGTTCCCTCCAAGAGAAAGTGATGATACCCATAGCCATTCTGACATGGTGAGAGGATTGGTTCCTTCCATGATCAGATGTAAGGGCTGAGCCATTCTGTCATGGTGATAGGGTTGCTCCCTTCCATGTTAGATATGAGTGCTATCCTTTCTGTTGCGTAGGACAGATGTAAGGGAAATCGCCATTCTAGGAATGGAGGCACCTGGTCAGTTACCAGGAACACTCAGTGTAGGACTGATTAGCCATTCTGATGTGATAGAGGGATGTGTTCCCACTTGATCAGATGTAAGGGATTAACCATTATGTTCATGGCTAAAGGATTTAGTTCCTTCCATGTCATATGTGAGTGTTGGCCATTCTGACGAGCAGGTCGGATGTAAGGGCAACTGCCATTCTCTAGGAGAGTGGAGGCGCCTGGTCAGTTACCAGGTAGCTCAGTCAAGGAGGACTAGGGGCCATTCTGATATGACTATAGGATTGGTTCCTACATGATCAGATGTGAGAGCAAGCCCTTCCATCACTGTGATAGGATGTGTTCTTGTCTGGATGGATGTAAGTGCAGAGCCAGTATTCACATCATGTGTTGATCAGACGTAAGTGCTGAGCCAGTATTCACATCATGTGTTGATCAGACGTAAGTGCTATGCCATTCTTCACATCATGTGTTGATCAGATGTAAGTGCAGTGCCATTCTTCATATCATGTGTTGATCAGATGTAAGTGCAGTATCTATCTTCGCATCATGTGTTGATCAGATAGAGATGATTGAGCCAGTCTTCGCATCATGTGTTGATTAGACGTAAGTGATGGGCCTTTCTGACGAGTAAGTCAGATGTGAGTGCTGGGCGTGCCTTTCTAACGAGTAGGTTAGATGTAAGTGCTGGGCATGCCTTTCTGATGAGTAGGTCAGATATAAGTGCAGTATCTATCTTCGCATCATGTGTTGATCAGATAGAAATGATGAGCCATTCTTCGCATCATGTGTTGATCAGATGTAAGTGCTGGAAAATACCTACATGGAGGCTAGGACTACAACCAGCATGAAAAAGGGCTGGCTCTGTAGAACTTCCTATGACAAGAAGAATCATGAGATAGCACCAATAATGATCCAGATCGAGTGATGATCGAGATCCAGTAATGATGATCCAGCAGTGATGATCCAGATCGAGTGATGATCCAGATCCAGTCCAGTGATGATGATCCAGATCCGATAATGAAGATGACTTGAAGATGAATATGACTTGGAGACAAAGATGACTTGAAGACAAATATGATCCAGCAGATACAAAGAAGAAGACCAGTGCTGAAAATTGTGTCGAAAGAATACCTTCCTAGTTAAGAGGGAGTGTTGATGTATTTGTAACTTCGGAATGTATTCTTCTATGTATATTATATATTGTAACCCGATGTTTGTTCTGGGATGTTTCTATTATGTATTTGAGTCATGTTGTAATGCCCCGATGTTCTGATCGGGAGGATTAATAATGTAAACAAGTCTTGTCAAGTCATTGTGAAAGTCCCCACAGTTTCGGGGCACTAGGGTTATTATACACTCATTAAGGTGTAGGCTCTAGTAAGTAATTGTTAAGTTGGGCTGACATGATTGAGTGCACTTCAAGTGAATAGAAGAATATAAATAGAGAGTGATACTCTCTATTTAGGACACACATCATTCACTCACTCAAGTGTGGTGCACTAGTGAAGAAGGAAATACTGGGACTAGACAGAAGAAGAAGACTACTACTGTTTTGGGATATCTCTTACTGTTTTGGTGCTGATTCTATCTCTAAGGAAGTGGCGGGGTTTTCTCCTTTATGGTTTCCCCAAGGAAAACTCTTTGTGTCTCTTGTCTCTTGTGATGTGCTTATGTTTTATTGCTGTGCTTGTTATTCTCTCAATGAAAAGATCCTAAGATCATAATGCTAGCTTATTTGATGAAAAAATAACAATGTGAGCATATTGGTTGCGTTCTTCTCCAAGAGAGTACCAGGGTTGAGCCCTGCCATACCTCTACTAGTCTGATCTCCATGTCAGCTGAGGCTGAGCAGATGGGGAGCCATCTTCCTCTGTTAAGGAGGAGGAGACACAGTGCGTAGTGTATACGATGATGATTTCTATATCTGGTGGGAATGACAGCTACCGGCACTAGAGTAGTTTCCATATGCTGGCATGGATTTTCGAGGTGACCCAGAGCTTGTCCTCCCTCCAGGAGGAGCATGGGGAGAGTTAGGTAAACAATGTTTAATTTTTATCATTTTTAAATTTTTTATGAATTTTAAAACGATAGATATATACATATATATAAGTCTTAATCCTAAAAATGTGTCAAAATGTAGATATTGGATCGGTCTGCCCTGAGGGGTATCCATGCATGTTTGTTCGTCCTGTCATAGGCAAAGTCTTGGGGCTGATTAGGGTTCTAGAGGGGAAGCTAGCCAGGCTAACCCAAAGAGTTCCCACCTTGCGGATAGAGCATATCCCGACTTCCATGTAGGAGTTCGTTGTTGTAGTTCCACCAGTCTGGTTACATCTTTTCAAGTGAGTGGCCAGAGCGGTTCTTGTATACATAGATGTTGTGGAGGTTGCCGAAGCTGAAGAGGTTGAGGAAGCCAGAGTACATAGGGACCATGGGGACCAAGGTGGTCCAAGTGACTAGGGTGGTCTGGCTTAGATCTAGGACATTTTGATGGACTGTGATCCACATTTTTGTATATTTTTGTATATTATACCGGTATGACGGGATCAGAGGATTAGAATCGACCTATCTATGGACAGATATTTTACATATATATATATATTGTTGTTGTTTTCGGTTTATTTGCAAATGTTTTTTTATGTGCATGCTATATATTTTTATGAAATGTGTGTTAGATTCCATTCTAAAATGTAATTAGCATATGCATCAATCAATGAATTCTGATTTTGTGGAATGTGATTGAATATAATAACTTCAAAATTTCTTTCCAATAACCGAATTTGCATGTACTGACGTAATAGAATAGGATTTTGTACCTGATAAGCTCGATTGAAATGGGAGACCACCAGTTGAGAGTCTAGATGGACCTCGAGCTAGGTGATACCACGTGACAAAGCATCCCATAGGAGCTCAATTACAGCCCTATACTCAGCAACATTATTAGAAGCAGGACCTAAACAAGTGCCTCCTGCGGCAACTAGTTGTTTTGAGGGAGAGTAAATGACCCACGCTGTTGAAGCTAGATTACAAGTGTGGTGACTGGCGCCATCTGTGAACCCTATATACCTTTCAGAAGACATCTGCAACAAACAACAGATAGTATAAAAAACAAAACCGACAACCTAATGTACATAAAATACATAAAATTACAAGAAAAAGTGCTAAGCCTAAGCATAGTACTTTTTTAGGTAGAGCCCATTTCTAGGCTCAGGTAGCTTGTTCCCATCAAAAGCAATTAACTCATATGCACCCTTTTTCAAAAATTTCGACACGAAATAAGGTCCTAACCACATGGCCTTGAATTTTCCTGCCCCCAAGGGTTCTTTGTCTTGGTCCCAAAGCAAGACAAGTTCCCCCTCAGAGAAAACTCGAGGTTTGACTGATTTATCATATTGAGTTTTGACCCTAATATTATGAGCTTGATTAGCAATCGGCACATCTCTACGCTGTTCATCAAGGTGTTCTAAATGTGCCAGGCATTCCTCAAGCTCTGTTGTATCAGGTAACACATGAATAGCTATCTTTAGAGACGATATTTCACACTCAATTGGAGTAACTGCTTCCACTCCATGAACGAGTTGGAAAGGGGAAAAATCCGTAGCAGTTTTTATGTTAGTTCAATAGGCCCAAAGAGCAGGATATAGCATGATGTGCCAGTTAGAACGGGCTGCATCAACTGTACGTCTAAGGATAGTCTTTAAAGTTTTGTTGACAGCCTCAACCTGACCGTTTGCTTGCAGATAGTACGAAGATGAATGTTCTTGTCTGAATCCGAGCATAGTGGTCAGTTCTGTCATCATGTTATTTTGAAAATGACTACCATGATCAGTGACAATCACTTTGGGTATACCAAACCGTGCTATAATCTGATTGAATACAAAGAAAGCTGTTGTTTCCCCATCGGCTTTAAAAGTAGGCATTGCCTCTACCCATTTCGTAAAATAGTCAACAACAACAATGATGTATTTATGCCCCCCAGCCGAGGCTGGGTTGCATGTCACGCAATCAATCCCCCATTTCATGAAGGGGCCTACCAAGACAATGGGAAATAATGAAGCAGGATGTGACCGCATTTTCCTGGTGTAAAGCTGACAAGGATGACAGCGCTTCACTGCTTCCACATAATCTTTGAAGATCGTGGGCCATAAATAAATGGCACGTAGTATCTTCTGGGCCATTGCTGATCCAGATAAATGACCCCCACACGCTCCACTATGGGAATCATTCAGGACAATCTATTCTTCCTCATGGGTAAGGAAACGATGCAAAATGGAATCTACCCCTCATCGATATAATGTATCTCCTATGATGAGGTATTTCTTAGCACGAAGGCGTAATTTACGTCATTCTTCTCATGAGGAAGCTGCAGGATAATTCAAAGTCTGGAGATATATAAGAATATTCCCATACCAAGGATCAGAGGTGGATATCAAGAAGATGTGCTCATCTGGGAATGAGTCATCTTCAACGGCTACATCTTCTTCCGTAGGAAATTCTGCTATAAGTTCAGCAAAAACTAAGGACTTCTTAGACTTAGCGGACTGAAAATCCAAGTCAAATTCTTGAAGAATGACTATCTATTTGTTAAATTCCCCCCCAACAATCTGTCGAGACAAAACATATTGAAACGGATTCACATCCGCCACTACTGTTGTGGTCCTCAGTAAAATGTAGTGATGTAACCTCTGAACAGCATAAATGGCTGCTAAGGCTAATTTCTCAACGTGGGAGTATTTAAGTTCAGGTCTGGCCAAAGCACGACTAAGATAATAAATGACATGATCTACAAGCTTATCATCCTCCTGAACTAATACTACCCCAGTGGTCGACTCAGACGTGGCCAGATATAATATAAAATACCTAAAATAATCTGGCGGACACAACAAGGGTGTCGACAATAAATATTTTTTCAATGCCTCGAAATCAAGTTGTGCGGTTTCATCCCATACAAATGGGGTGTCCTGTTTGAGAAGGCGCATGAAACCCTTAGTAATCTTAGCATAGTTAATAATAAAATGTCGAAGAAAATTAGACTTTCCTTGTAGGCTTTGAAGTTGCCTGATAGAACGAGGAGGAGGCATATTTACAATAGCCTCAACTTTCAATGGATCCACCTAGATGCCTCTACTAGAGACAATGAAGCCAAGCAATATTCCTGACTCAACACAGAATACACACTTGTGGGGATTCAAGCGTATTTTATAATATCTGCATCTTTCAAATATCAACCATAAATGATCTGGATGTTGAATCCTCTTACGAGAATGTGCAGGCAGATCATCAAGGTATGGTTTGACAATGGCTTTAATATCATGGAAGGCAAAGTTCATAGCCCATTGAAAGGTTGCCCCAACATTTTTCAATCCAAAGGGAATTTTCTTATACGCGAAGTTACCCCAAGGACAAATGAAAGCAGTTTTATGTTGGTCTTCCGGTTTTATTTGAATTTGATTGTATCCAGAGAAACCATCCATAAATGAGAACACCTCACTTCCTGCACAAGAATATATAAATGAGAACACCTCACTTGTCGAACTAGTTTGGCATCAAGATATGTTCATATTTCATGTTCAACAATCGATGGATCTATTCCTGGCATCTCCTCATATGACCAGGCAAAGACATCACGTAATTTCTTAAACAGGGCAGTATAGATAGAAATCTCTTCATTTGAGCAATTTGCACCTATATATATGTTTTCCACAATATCATGGTTTGCGGAGATGTTAATAGGTATAGTGGTGGAAATATTTTCCATATTCCCCTCGGCAAACATTCCTTCCCTGGGTAAGGGATTGATAGGTATATCAACATCTTCTGACAGTCTCAAACGAAACTCTTGATTTTCTATTCTGCTTAGTTCTGGAAGAAAATAGGATTGATGGTGAAGATCTTCACAAATCTTACCACGTCCACTCATGGCTTCCAAAATGGCTTCATCAGAAGGTAAAACCATGTCTAAACAATCGATAGAGTGTAAAGAGTTTTCTGCCCATGCGGGCAAATAGACTTCTTCCAGATCTTCCGAGACTGTTAGAGGATCTGGAATGGGATCAACAGTGGCTTGAGTGATGGCTTGATAAGCTACCTCCACTACCGATAAGGGCACCTCTAGTTCATGGGGGGACGGGAGAACCCAAGGATCAGTCCTATCAACAACTGTAGCTATGGACTTCCCCACACTAGTAGAACCAATATAATTAACCAGGGATGGAAAATCAAATGTGCCCATCAGTGATGTGTACATTCTAGCCCCCAAACTCCGTGCAGTAGGTTTGACCTGGTCAACTAATGGCAGAGCGGACTCATTAGACTCTAAATGACCTTTTCGGGTAAAATCAAGTTGGTCAATAGTAACCAACTTTCCCTCATGTGGAAAAACCACTACACGAAAGATCACCGATGCAATAGTGGACATCGCATAAGTCCAATTTCTTCCTAGAAGTAGATTATAGTCCAAAGGAGCATCAATCACTTCTACCTCAATAGACACTGCTTTTCCTACCAACTTAATTTCAAAATCCGGCAAGATACCATGCAGATGGAAGGTCCTTCCATCAAAAGTAGTAAGTAGAGTGTTTGACGAGACTAGCTTTGGGGATCCGAGAGCTTTCCAACAGGTCAAGGACATAACACGTGTAGAAGCACCCTCATCAACAACTGCCCTTCCAATGGTATTTCCACCATGGATGACATCTATTGATAAGGATACATGGTAAGGTAGGCGAATTTTAACATCAGACAAATGAAATTTCGCCATGAGACTCGATGAGTCCATGCTACCTAAAGCTGCTAAGAGGGCATCCCGCTGGGCAGGAAAACTCTGTATCACCTCCAAAGCTGACATTACACACGGGGTTTGGGCTAAATATTCAACTACAGAGTAGTTTGAAGCAGCCCTAGAATTAGAGTTATGTAAGGTCTTCTTGAAGATGCCTCTCTGTATCTTCGGCATAGTTTCAGTAGGTTTCTCTATTGTGAGAGGGTTAGAAGTTTCACCTACAGCTTTACCCTTCTCAGAAGTCTCTTTATCATAATTTTTATTCCTTGTCTGTAACAAAGTTGAAGATCGAACCATGTTGATATAATTTGGGTCAGGGGCATTTTCAGTTCTGTCCTTGGGGAAAAGGATCCTTCAGGACGGCTGCTTGTTGATCTTTAAGCAACTTCTATGATTTTTCCATAAGGGGACAAAGGTGAGTAAGGTGGTCCTCGTGGCACAACTTGCACAGGAACTTAACCTTATTCTTTTCTTTCTTGCCCCCATCAGCATTGTTCATGGGCTTCTATTTGTTTTGGTTTCCCTCTCCTTTCTTTCCTCTATTTTTCTTCCCATCGGGTTGCTGATTGCCCTTCTAAGAGGTTTGTGCAAAAACATTTGCACTTTGGGGGGAGGGGGCAGCCTTTGTTTCCTCCACCGTAGACTGCTTGACAGACAACTGATGAAGCTGCTTAGCCAAAGACTCTACGGTGGGAGAGTTAACAGACCCAACCACACCATCGGCATGGGGTCTAGGCTTAGGCTTCTCCGCATCGTGCGTAAGCCTCGGTGCCTTAGGGATAATCTCATACAAGATCCCAGATTGTGAATAAATCAAATCCAATTACTGGGACCTGAGAATGGCTTCTTCTTCATTCGTCAATCCTGAGGTGGATACGTCCTTAGATATGTAGGGCAACATGGATTTAAGGAACCATTCTAAAAGAAACTTAGGAGGGATAGTGGCTTTTATAAGGCTCTTTCACCTCCTCCACTCTTGGATATGATCCAAGACGTGGGTAGCCTTGTTCTGCCTAAAGGTAGGTAGCAAGTCCATTCTGAAATCATATCGGATGGGAAACTGAAAGTGGCTAAGAAATGCACTAGCCAAGTCCCAGAAACTACTGAAAGCAGTAGAAGGCAATTCAATATACCATTTTTCCACGGTACTTGTTAAGGTTCTCTGGAATAGCCTCAACCTGATTGAATCTTCACTCAGTGAATTCGAAGAACACCATAAATGGAATGTGGTGGCATGAGCCCCAGGATATTCACCAACTTTGCCCTCGAATTTAGGGATGTCTGATGGCAATTTGGTGGGAACAGGTGGCCACGAGGGGTCATGCCTCACCGGGTCATTCATCAATTTTGACAAATCTGGCAAGTTTAATGTTGCCAGGAACGAAAGTTTGGGTCGAACCGGGGCACTAAATGTGCCAACCTGGGGATTAGAGGGACCTACCCCTGAATGCCCATAGGTAAAAGTGGGGTTTCCCTTCGCCACCGGTTGCGAAGTGGGTATATTACTCTAAAATGGATTCCATCCGTAAGCCATAGGATTGTGTGTGGGAGGTGCATTATAAGAAGTTAGGACTGTCCCAATAGAAACTGGGGTTTGAAAGATAGGAGTTGGTATTCCTATGCTAAACAACGAAAAGGGAGAGCTCATAAACGTGGCTGAAATCGGAGTTCAAAAAATTTTCCCATAAGAGGTATTGTTCCCAAACTGCACTCCTACATACGAAGGTGATGGGCCCAAATATGGAGTGGATGGGGAAATGTGCCCCCCATTCCAAGGAAATCCTTGGACGAACCCAAAGGATCTTACCAGACCGCTCTGGGTAGTATATGGGAAGGAAGAAGGAATAGTAGGTATACTAGGAATCCTAGTAACCATATCACCAGAAGTACCTGCTAGGTTTGAGTGAACCGGTGGTTGGACCACCCGGCTCACTGGAGTCAAAGGTGTAGAAGGTATACTAGATCTAGGGGCACTTACCGGGGGAGGTAGTACCCCTTCAAATGGAAGGGATGAGGTGAACACAAAAGAGATTTCTTTCATAGAAGACATAATCCTACCCACAGGGACACCTAAAAAAAACGAATCAAAAGGTCTAACCTGAACAATCACAGGATCGTTTAAATCATTCAAGGGGGTGTTAAAATTCCTTGCAAACTCATCAGTCTGCAAGTATTCTATCTCAACTGCATCAAGATCAAAATGGTTAGCTATCAGTTCTGGTTCCCCTAGAACTTCACTTAATCCTACCGGTTCAAATGAACCATCCGTGTCCAATATCCACCTTTGCAGTAGAGGTGGAGATTCCAATGTGGCGAGAGGAGGAAGGTTTCGCAACCTTCTTGACCTTCTAATAGGTTGGTCCTCCACGATTGAAAATTTTACAAATCAAACCCTAAGGCCAACTAAACACAGGAAAAACCACAGAGCACACACTATAAAAAATCCTAAAGCCTCAAATAATCAGTCAAGGGTGAAAGATATGCTTTCCCAAAGAAAGTTGAAGAACAATTACTTGGCACAAGCGGAGGAATCACCCACCACCCTCCTACACTTAAAACAAGGGTTACCTTCCAAGCCCGTCCAAGGTGAACCAGAAATATCCTTCCGGTTTACCTAGGTATGAACCCTAAATGTCAAGAGACTGAAGGCTACCTTAGCTATACCAATAGTCTAGGGGGACAGTCGCAATCCTGCCTCATACGCATGGGCAGGGTAGCTGAGCCCGAAACTCTGTCTAGAACAGAATCCCCAGATGCGTAAAAGTCATGATTTACGTTTTGACAAGGAATCATAGGGTTATCTCCTCAGTCCAATGCCTCCACATGACCTCGTTCTTGACTCCCTTTTGAGAGGAGCTTCCCAGATACAATTGATAAAGTCAAGGATTTACCTAAAGAAAGGTCCACTAAGTCTGAATTTTAACACTTATGGGAAGTTTACACTTCCTTTCCCACAAGTCTAGCCTAAGCTAGTAGGTGAAAGGACCCTAAAAATAAAAATTACTAGTAAATTTTAATTATTGCGTTCATTTTAAAGGGTTTTTCTTACTCAGAAGGAAATGGAGTGATGAACTATGGTATTTTTGACTCGATAAGAAATAAAAAAGTAAAGGTGTATTTTTCAAAGCAAATGCCACTATTAAAACAAACTTCTTTTTCTTTTTGTAAATATAAATTGATGAACAAATGCAAGCGATAAAGAGAAACTAAGACTATGTTTTTGTAGTTTTTGAGATTATATTTTTAAAACTGAAATGAAAACTACTTATGCAAAGCAAATGCAAAAGCTTGAAAATATTTTTCTTCACTTTTTAAAAATGCTCAAACTCTACTATGCACCTAAAATGCACTAAACTTGAGTATACTTGGATCAAATCAACGGTATAAAATAAACGAACTGAAGTAAACAGGCCAATACAACCAAGAATCAAGCAACAAAGGGAGACCGAGAACCCTAGCTTGGGTGTGTACAATGACAAGAGATCACTGTAAACTCGTAGAGGTAAGTGAAAAACCAACCATTATCAAAATATAGACTAGAAAAACAATGCCCAAAACCCTGATCACTGATTCAGAAAGAGACACTTGAACCTATAACCCAAACAGGCCAACCTACTTCAGAATGCAACCAAAAGACAATCCAAACACAAGAGACCCAAGGGCTTTACGAGAAAGCACAAAGTGTGGTCACCAAGGTCTTCAGACTAACTGCACAGTATTCATAAAGAAAGCCAAATAACAAAAATGAATTACAAAAAGACAGGGACAAGCAAACCCTAGCCTAAAAATCCCTATTTCCAGGCTTATACGCGACTGTGTACAAGGGTAACTCACATACTGTACATGACTATCAAGTATAGCAACCCTTGTATGCAGGACTCTGTACAGGATTGTGTGTGAGGGAAACCTGTGTATAGGTACAAAATTTTTCTCAAAAAAAAAAGAAAAATCCATAAGGCTTTCAAACACTATGGTAAGCATGAACCAGGATAAAATACCACACACAAACGTCAAAGCAAAACTGGTCAGGGGTGACAGAAACAACCTATAGCATTCTGGGCTCCCCAGCGGAGTCGCCAGTTCTGTTGTACAGGAATAAACACCTTATAACTGAAGGTATGGGGTTACCAACATACTCATAAAACTTGCAGGCAATCAAATCTAGAGTACAGCAAAGGAAATGGGAAGATAGAAAAGACTCACTCAATACACGATGGTTGATCCTAGCTTGTCCTTTTCCATTCTACTTCTCCTCCAAAGCCTTCAAGGATGCTTCTCCTTCACCTATCAAGAAAAAATCCTCCAAATGCAAGATGATACATGTATATAAAATAGGTTAAATAAATCATATACAGAGTGCTTAATCATAAATATTCATCAAACCATGATACATGAAAGACATTCAAAGCACATATGGAAGAAGGATTCTTTTTATTAACAATAACGAATAAGTTCAGATTACAACCCAATGCCAGAGACAAGGACTCCTCTGCAACCAAAGGATTCTGAGTTCCACTTCTCCAAAGACTTCTGAATAGAATCCACCAGCATAACTTTGCTCTCCAAGTATCCTTCATTAATACCCTCCCCAAGGCCTTTATTTATACTTAGTGAAATAAGGCAGTTTCGAGGGTTGAGGAGGTTGAGACAGTTAAGGTGATTATGGTTAAGGGCTTAACAAATCTCAAATAATCATGATTTATTATTTTTAATGTCAAAGGAAGGTGTACGTGGGCATTAATACTGGAAACTCATGTATGACACGCGATTTTCTATAAGGGGAACCCATGTACAAATCTGTACACGAGATGCAATTACCAATACTCGCGTACAACACGCAACATGCTTTAATAAAAGGCACGTATGTACGCGAGTTGCATATAAGAAAAAGCACGTACAACACTTGACATATTCAAAGGTAAAAATAACCAGCTAGATGGATGATAAATATAATTCATAATATGCCCATCTATAGTGTTTTAGGCAACCTTCAATCCATAAATGTCCTTTTGTGTTCCAACATAAGGAATGTCGGCACTCGGATGGAGAAGTGCCATTTAGGTAGATAACAAACCTCTGGATGGAAGATGCCTACACTCAATGCCTTCATTGAGTCCTTAACAAATGAACATGACAAGCTTGTCCATATGGGGATCATCCGATCTTCCCGTGATCAATACCTCCATGTCTTGGGGCCCAAAGATCTAAAGGGTGAAGGAAAGTAGCAAAAAAATCAGAAAACTAAATTTGATGCTCCTAAGCCTAGAGTTGAAAACTAGCAGCATGATGAATCTTCTGGTTCAAGGAAGAACAAACGAAAAGGGAACAATGGGAAAGAAAAATTCAAGTGTTCTTACTACGGAAAGGGTTTTCACCCTGAACATGCCTGTATGAAGAAAAATCTTGATGAAGCAACCTCTCTCCTTGAGAGGAATCACATCAATCTTCCGGAGAGCTTTCGGAGGAGAGATCACCAAGATCGGGAACCACAGCATGAGAAAGGTCATGCCCTCATGGAAAGAAATTCGAAGTCCAAAGCACTGCTGAATGAATTTGGAGCTTCGAATCACCTGATGGCTGAAAAAGACTCCTTTTCATCCTTGGAGACCGAAAAATCCATCCCCATCCACATGGGAGATGACTCCACCATCATTTTCGAAGGACAAGGTACTGTAGATCTAGAAAATGGTTTTTTCTCTAATGTTTTGTATGTACCGTCTCTAGCAGAAAATCTCCTTAGTGTCTATTAGATGACACATACAGGAATGCCTAAGAGAGTCTTTTTCTTCCCAAATGATGTTGAGATAACAGAAATTGCATCCAGGAAACTCATTGCTAAAGGCCTTGCAAACCATCATACAAAAGCCTATGAGTTCTCTCACTTTGTTGCGGATGCAAAGCCCACCTCTCTGCTAACTCATGGAAATGAGGTTAGTAGGCTGTGGAATGAGAGGTTTAGCCATCTTAATTTCAAATATTTGTAGCAATTACAGAAATATTCCATGGTTGAAGGCCTCCCGGTCATCAAGGCAACCACGGGAATTTGCAAGGGCTGTGTGACTAGAAAACACCCTGAGGACAAGTTCGATCGGGGGAAGGAAAACTGAGCTACAAGAATATTGGGGCTGATACATTCTGATATCAGTGGTTTTATGCCTGTCACATCCATGAATGGATCAAGGCATCTCCTTACTTCTTTTGATTATTTTTCAAGGTATACATGGGTTTTCTTTCTCAAAAAGAAATTAGAAGTATGTGAAAAATTTTCTGAATTGAAGGCCTTGATCGAAAATGCCTCTGGGATTAAGATCAAGATATTGAGATATGATAATGGAGGGATGTATGTTAGTAATGATTTTCTGTACATATGCTCCCAAAGTGGTATTCAGGTTCAGCATTCAATTCCATACACTCCCCAGCGGAACGGAGTAGCGGAAAGGAAGAACCAGTCTCTCAAGGAGATGACCACCTGTATGTTGGAGTCAAAGAAGCTTGCTGCAAATTTGTGGGCTGAATCCATGCATGCTACAGAATACATTTATAAAAGGGTTCCAAACTCATGTATGAAAGGAAATAATCCTTTCGAAGCATACTTCGGACACAAATCGGATGTGTCGAACCTATGGGTGTTTGGGTCCACTGCATGGGCCCGGATTCCGCTTGATAAAAGAAGGGATTTGCAACCGCAGAGCATAGAATGTCTATTTATTGGGTATCCTAATGAATCTAAAGGATTCAATATTTTGGATATCAATACCAAACAGATCATCATCGAGAGAAGTGTCAAGTTCGATGAGCCTCTTCAGGAGGTGGAACTAGCGAAGGAGAACACTGCTGAATTTCCATCCTATTCCACTGAATTTTTGGATGATGAAATTCAGGGTGATGACCCTGATTTGGATCCTATGATTTCTAATATTAGTGTGCATAAATTATGATATTATGAATCAGAACCTGAAGTGCAAAATCATCTTCCTACATGGGCCCAACAGACACTCTCCTCCGCAGGAGACAACATTGGAAATCTGAATGATCCAAGGAGAACCCGGTCTGATTTCCAAAGAGCAGGTATTGCGCTCTTTTGTTCTGATAATTTGATGTCCAAAACTTGATATTTGATGATCATTTTAGATATAAAATCCTACTACCATGCTCAGAATTATCTGATATGGCAAGTTGCCATGGATGAAGAGATGAATTCTCTTAAGAAAAACACTACTTGGGAGCTAGTTTCTCTTCCTTCGGGAAGGAAATTGGTTCAATGCAAGTGGGTGTTTCGGAAAAATTTTGATGCTGATGGAAGCACCTAAAAATTTAAGGCAATGATGGTAGAAATTTTTTTCTCTCAGGTCCAAGGAGTGGACTAGCATGACACATTTGCACCGGTTGCAAAAATGGACTCCATCCGCCTTGTTTTGGCTATTTCAGCATCCAAGCACTGGGAGGTGCATCACATGGATGTTAAGTCAGCCTTTATGCATGGATATGTTCATGAGGAGATATACATTAAGAATCTTGAGGGCTACATCACTGATCCATCCTTGGTTTGCAAGCTAAACAAGTCACTATATGGGTTAAAACAGGCCCCAAGAGAGTGGTATTCCAAGATGGATGCATTCCTTCTCTCGCAAAACTTTCAGAGATGTAGATCAGATCAAAATGTGTATTTAAAGCATCATTATGGTCATATAATTATAATTTTTTTATATTTTGATGACTTACTAATCATAGGTAGCACAGTTGCCTCCATTTCAGCCATCAAAATTGCTCTCCACAATGCCTTTGAAATGAGTGATTTGGGGCTTCTAAAACAATTTTTGGGGCTCGAAATTGAGCAAAATTCTGATGGGATTATGGTAAATAAGTACAAATACATTTAATACATATTATTCAAGTTTAACATGGCTGAATGTAGGCCTGCACCATTCCCTTTCCTTTCATGGATTAGCCTTGAAGAAGGAAAACACACACCTCCCATGGACTACACCATCTATCGACAGCTGATTGGTAGCTTGTTGTACTTGACACATTGTAGGCCTGATATTTGTTATGCCATGAATGATGTATCAAGATACATGCAGCATCCTAATGATATTCATTGGAAGGCAGCCAAGAGCATCCTCCAGTACATTCAGGGAACCAAGACCTACGGCATTCACTATGCTGTAGACTCCGAGATAGAGCTTGTTGGATACACATATTCCGATTGGGCGGGTGATTCTATTGATCAGAAGTCAACTTCTGGATATGTATTCATGTTTGGTGGTGGCCCCATTCACTGGTCAAGCAAAAAGCAGACTTCCATAGCACTATCTTCAGCAGAGGCCGAGTATCGAGGAGTGGTGAATGCTTGCATCCAAGCAGTTTGGTTGCAATGCCTTCTTTCAGAGTTTGATCTTGGTAGTACTTTGTTCACTGTCCTCTTTTGTGACAACTAGAGTGCTATTAAGATATCCATGGATCCAGTTACCAGGAAGAGGACCAAGCATGTAGAGATTCACATGCACTACATCAGGGAGCTAGTGCATGATAGGACCATCATTCTGCAATACTGCCCGACTGATGAGCAGATTGCAGACATCTTCACCAAGAGCTTTTCAAAAAAGAAGTTCACTTACCTCCGTTCACTGTTGGGGGTGAGGTCATCAAGGTGATCCATACTACTTTCAATGTTCATCTTGAGGGGGGGTTTTTCCCACTGGGTTTCCCCTCTTTTCCTCACTTAGTTTGTTTTGAGCATTGTTTCAGTTTCAGCATTGTACATGGTGACCTATGGCTTTAGTTGCTGGGGCCCTAGCATTTTTATGCATATATGTTTTCTAACTCTTCCTAAGTATAGCTTAAGGGGGGGTGTTGGAGAAATTTACCATCATACACACTCTTTTTGGTCAAATTGGCCTAGTTAAACCACTATCCTAATTATAATTGACATCAGTGGAGAATTAATTGCCATCATCCAGTCACACCCATGCCTACCTATAGTCAAGAAGGATAACTTAGCCTTCTCCTACAGTCAAGGAGGCTAACTAGAGCACTCCAGGGGTGATCTGAGTGATATTAATGCACCTAATTGCTAACTGGTGATTACAATCAGTTCAACCAATCATTTAAGGTGCCTCCTCTCATTAAATATATTATTTAATGATTATTTATTACTATTTAATGATTTGAAGTCAACAAGGCACCTCCACCAAATTCTGATGGTTAGTTCAGCTTCAGTTAACCTCATCAGGGTTCATTGAAGTCATGGAGCACTAGCACTTGATGGTTGGCTTGCTATGACATGTGTTTGATCTCCTTTAGTTGAGATTCAGTCATTTATTGCACTTTGACTTCAGTTAGGGTTTGGTGAGTCAATTAGGTTTTAGTCAAGTGGTTAACTGAGTGTGAACCTATGGTTGAGAGTCAGTTAAGCTAGACTCACTCATTGAATTCGAATTGCCTCCTTAGGTATTCGAATTCCTCATGGATTCAAGCTATTGCTTGACATTGGTATTGTAACCATTCATTGTTTATTAAATATACAGAGAGGAAACCAATTTCGGTTCCGATTAACACCATTTCATGAGTATTTGTTGATTATTCTTTGATGAGATTGATTCTTTGTTCCTAGATCAATGTGCAAGAATACTGCCCATGGTCCAAAAGGAATTACAAAAGATGTTGGCAGCTGGCATTATTGTGGCAACAAGGTATTCATCTTTGATCCAGGAGAATATTTCAATGGTACATCAACATAGAAGTATTCAATCATAAAAATAATTCTTACCAGGGTAAATATATCGTTGGAATCTTTTTGTCAACACTCGTTTTGCAGTAAACAACCTCCGGATGCAAAAGTTCTTAAGGTTTGAAGTTTCAGCAAATTTGGTTAAAATGGCAAAAAAATGGGTTTTGGGAAAAAATGGCAATGTTATGTTTTATAAAATAATGATGGTATCTATGGGGATTGAACCCAATATCTCCAAATCCTCCTAATTCTTCATCGAACTTGCCTATCCAAAACTCCATGCATTGTTCTGTGTTATGTATAGGTGAAAACCTATACTTAAGTTTACACATTTTTTTTTTTTGCAAAAGGGGCGGGGTCGACCCCATAGCCAACATAATATTTTTTTTCATATTTTTATTGCTTCATTGGATGCATTTAGCATCTTGAATTGTGGATCAAATATGGAGAATCCACAAAACAACTATCCTTCTACTTCAATATTTGCTAATCTTTGCATAGACATAAATTTCTGGAACAATTCTCACTTATGGAGAAAAAGGTGAGCGAATTGTATAATGAAGAAAAGGAAAGTGTTGAGTTAAGAAGACAATTGGAAGAGTTGAAAAAAGAGAAGCAAGATATTCAAGAAAGACTTGAAGAAATGAAATATAAGATGCAAGTCAAGGAGGAGTTGTTAGACAAGTATCGGGATGACTATTCAAAAAGTACCTCTTCAATAGAAAATGAAAAATATTGTACCTTTTGTCCTCATTTAGAAAAATATCTTATGGATGTTTCCTCTTCTATAGATTCAACCAAACAAAAGGATGATACCTCAAGAGTAAAGGATGCATATTTGAACCGATTTGTTCCCAAACAAAAAATGAGGTAAATAGAAATAATGTTCATACAATTTCATTATCTTCTAATGCTGATTTGGGTTATTTTGAAGAACATACACGAGAGATTTGCATGAAACTCATGAGAAATATGGGATTCAATGGAGGAGGTATTGGCATCAATGGCCAAGGAATTGTTCATCTTGTTAAAGTTGAAGAATGTTCCTAGCACCAAGGATTGGGATATCAGGAGACAATGTTTAGTGAAAGCTCTTGAGAGAGTTTCTCTTAATGCCATATGAGAGGACATAGTAAGGATCGTTGTTGGGATTTACATCCAGATATGGAACCAAAATGGTTTCAAATTTGGGAAGTTAAAATGAATATGAATGCAATTAGTGGCTCAGAAATATCAAGCAGTTCATCAAGCAACCAATCAGCTAAAAAGAATCTAAGGTATGTCTCAGATGAAAATTTTAATAGCATGAAAAATGTAATCTGTTGTACTTTGTATGGAAGGAAGGGTCATTACATTACATAATGTTGGAAATTTAAAGCTTATGGTAAAAGAGCTGGCACAATACGAAGTAAGCCACAAAGAGAAGATCCTTCTCTTTGTGTAAAGAAGCAGGATTTCCTCCATCATTAGGGATCATGGAGAACAATTGTGTGTGATCAACAAAAACAACAAGCATCAATAGTTCCAACATCAATTCATGATGAAGCTTTGTCGTTCAAAGAAGTTGTTGTTGAAAGTGAGCAAACCGTTAAGGGGCATTCATTAGAATGGCTAGGTAAGAAGTGGTTTTCATTTCTATGTCATTGAAATTTGAATGGAAACTATGAAGAAATGAATCGCTATTTTTTGTGATATTACTATTGTATATTTTACTTGTCATTCAATTTTTTCAGGAAGGAATAATTGATCAAGCTTATTGGTGTAGTGTTGTTTCATTTCCAAAGATAGAATATCCCCTACTATTGGAGATGAGATTCCATGGTTTCTTTAGATGGTATTATCTGTGGTTTTTATGCTCAAATCATTCCATTCAAGCAAAGAAGATAAATTTCATCATTTTATTATGATGCACATTCTTGTAGTGGGGTTTCACCACTAGTGCACTGTATGATTTTGTGCCTTGAAATTGTCGATTAAAACATTGTAATGGATTTCTCATCACTGTGGAGTGAGAGGAATTTTTTAATTCCTAAAGCCATGTTGAGAATTGTAAAGGCATTGTTTTTTCCTAAGTTTATATTTGTCCTTATTGTAAACTTGACCAAAGAGAGTATTATAAACTCTTGTCAAGTAAAGTATTTACAACTTGCAAAAAATGTATCCATTTGATGATTAGCTTGACATTCCGATTCCAAAGGAAAAAAATGAAGAAAAAGGGGACGGTTCTTTTTGAGAATGCATTTTCTATCAAGATGGTACACATATTTATAGGTTACCATTTATGCTTTTGGTGGTCCAAAATATTTTTAGTGGGAAGGTTTTATCTAGGAGGATCTTTCAATAGTCGATTAACATATAAGTCTTCAATCAATAAAATAAATCTTAATAGGGTAAATAGACCACCGAAAACATTCTGTCAACGCTCATTTCAAAAGAAAAGACCTCCGTATGCAAAAAATTTTAAGGTTTGAAGTTTTGGCAAATTTGGTTAAAATGGAAAAAAATGGGTTTTGGGAAAAAATGGCAATGTAATGTTTTATAAAAAAACCATGGATTCTATCATGGGATTGAACCCAAGACATCCAAAATCGCCTAAGTCTTCATCGATATTGCCTATCCAAAACTCCACACATTGTTCCTTGTTATGTATAGGTGAAACCTATATTTAATTTTAAACAAGTTTTTTTGGGAAAAAGAGGTGGGGTCGAGGGCTTATCCCTCAACCCCATAGCTAACACTGAGGCATCCCCACATATATTAGGTTGTATTCAAATTATACCACTGGTGGAACATTGAAACACATGCCAAGTGCTTTCCACATTATTGAACTATATGCCAATGCATATAACAAACCATAGTTTAAAGTCACAACCATATGCTAAATGAACCATACAAATGCCACAAAAAAATTACATTATTGGGAGAGGTGGGCAGGTTTTAACCCACGACATCCTCCCCTACTGCCAATTCTTCCAACCAATGCGCCATTGATGTCCGTTGTTAAGGGATATAATAGATTATGGTTAAGAGTTGCAAGCAGGGATATGGGGCCCCAAATGGGCGCATGGCCTTTCGACCTGTGCCCCAAAACTACCCAAAGAAACTTCCAAAACCACTATAAAAACCATGGCTGGGCATGGATTTTGAGAGAGAGAGAGAGATAACATCCCATTTGCACAGGGTTTGAGGCAAGTACAAGGCATAATTTCCAAGGTGGGTTTTCACATTCCCAAAGGAGTTACTACATAGATTCCAATGAATTTTTGGCATAGTTCTTGAGGTCCTTAAAGTCATTAATGGGCATGGATCCCAAGGTGGAATCCATAATTTTTTTTATTTTATACATACATATTTTCTCGATTTGCATGCCAAAGGAGGCCTTAGGAAAACTAGGCCATGTTTATACTCATTTTTCTTGAAATTTTGAGAGGATCGCAGTGGTGCTTTATGTTTTTTCTGATTACTGACAGAAAATAGAAGTGGTTCCAGAAACCCATTATTGTAAGTTTGAAGACTAAATATGATCGACCTTCGCATTGGATGTGGACCAAAGTTGTATCCCAGGAGGGGTGAACTCCGTTATTAGTTCTTGTATATCATTTTCATGGTTTGCATACTGTTTATTTTCTTATGTGTGTTTTTAAGAATTTAACAATTTTCAGTGTTTCAACCTGATTATGAGTTTTTAACTTACAAAATTTCATATACAATTTCATGGTTAAAAAATATCAGCCATTTTCATATCAATCATGGTGCTCAAACCTGGTTGTATTTAGAAAAAAGAGGTGATGAAACCTATGCAAAAATTGCTTACAAAAGATGCTAAGTTTGAGTGGGATACAGAAGGAAAATAAGCTTTTACAAACATAAAATATTGCATCTCTAGGTCCCATGTTTTGATAAGTCCATATTACTCTAAGGATTTCTATATTTTCTCATTTGCATCAGAGGACACAATTGCTGGAGTTTTGTTGCAAAAGAACAAGGAGGGCCAAAAACAACCTATTGCATTTATGAGTAGATCCTTACAAAATTCTAAGATAAAATACACTAGTATGGAAAAGCCATCCTATTCCATTGTCAAGTCTTTGAAACACTTCAGAAATTTTATTGGTTACTCCAAAGTAGTTGGATATGTACCTCACTCAATAGTGAAGGATATCTTATCTCAACAAGATTTCCTTGGCATAAGAGAAAAGTGGGTATCAAATATCTAGGAGTATGACTTAGAAATTAAACCCACTAAATTAGTCAAAGTTCAAGGACTTTCTAAAATTATAACGAACAAGTCTTAGGTGTTGAAATATTGTAACTTTGAAGAATATTCTATATGTATCTTTTGTGGTCCCCGATGGTCCTACTGGGAGAACCACTTGTATTATCTTGTACCTCGATGCTTCTAATCGAAAGAACTAATAAGAGTCATGAGGTTGTCCCATCTAATTGTAAAGGTGGGTCATTAGCACCCCAATGTGGTTACTTGAGCCTATATGTGTAACTCGAGCCTACATGATTAACTCAATCCTACATGTCAAATGAGTTAATTAAAGTGAACGGATGAATATAAATAGAGGTGTATCTCTCCTCATTTGTGACACACACTCTCACTTGTGTAGCGCATTAGTGGAGAAGAGAAGTAGCTGGAGAAGGAGGAGGATCAGGCTTTGATCTCCTTGTTGGTTTTATATTTTATCTTTTATCTTTTTGGGGCATCTATATTGAGGAAGCTTTTGCTAGGTTTTTCCCTTTAGGGTTTTCCCAGGATAAATCTTTATGTTCCTTTTGTATGGTTGTGCTTGTCTATCTTTCAGTGATCCTGTTTATATTATTTTGTTATGAAAATGAAATGAAGTACTGATGTCTTAGCTAAGCATATGAAAAGTTAACATGGTATCAGAGCCACCCTGAAAAGAAGACATTGTGCAGCTATAGAATCTATGGATTCTTACTTTTTGGTTCTCTCTCCACAATCGATCAGCAAAAGAAGGCTAGGCTGACTCTCCATTGAAGGGCGCATCTTTCTGTCGAAGTGGAATTCGATTCCGAGCATTTTCAGTTTTCGGTGTGGGAAATTAGGGCTTCTTGCAGAAGAAGAATTTTTGAGTGAGCCCAACATAGGATTTCTCTCCTAATAAAAATTTAAGTTTAAAGACCTAGATCAATATTTTTGGTTGGGTGAAACTGCGGGAAATTCAAACCCTAGTTTGACCCGGAGCTAGAAAAACCCTAAATACTAAAACTGCTAAGTTTTGGTATATTCGCTATATCCAAATATTGGCGAAGGTTTAGGCACTAAAAATTTCCAAGACCGAAGATATAATCCTTATGAAAACTGTGACCAAAATTCAGCCTCAGATTCACTATATTATAGGCTACATGATCCCTCCAAGTTAGGGTTCCAGCCTCTTCCAGAATTCATCCCTAAACAGGACACCTAGGGAAAATTGCTATAGATTGGGCTACAGAGGTCAAAATAGAATTCCTAAATATTTTATAGAAATAGCATGGATTTTAATTTCTGTGGTCCTAATTTCATAACCTGAAGATGAACCAGTGACACGTGGAATGCCGTACAACTTCACTATTCTGAACAGTCCTATAAAAGGTCACCTTGGAAAAATGATAATAAATCCCAATTGGAGAAACAAATTCTAATGAAACATATGGTGTTGTATCAAATACATGCGAGGCTAGCTCAGTGCGAAATTTCAGACATAGGGGAGTAGTAACTTAGGAGATATCATAGAAACAGTAACAAGAATTTCTGCAGAAGAAATTGGAAAACTAGGGCTTCCTGTTCAGGGAGCTTCCCTCCACTGTTTTCAGAAAAGGAGTACATTGGAAAGCTCCATTTGAAGAGATATATATTTCTATCCAATCATATCTAAAAGATTCCAAGTTTTTAAAATTAGGGTTTCTCTGAAAAACCCTAGATTAGCCAGCTCCGGAAGCAGGACGGACACTTCAAATCGGTAAGATCTAATCTTTTGCTATTTGCATTTGAGGTTCTCATTTCAAAGTGATCTATCACATCAGCTTGATGATAAGATTGGTGAAGTTGAAAAATTCCAAGCATGAAAGTGTTTGATCCCTCTAAAGAAAATGAATTGGACACCTACATGAGTAGAGAGGTTCCAGTTCTAGAGGGAGATGAGCCTCAAAGCCTTACACAAGAAGAACTTGATCAAGGCCAAGAAGATCACTGTTGATTCAATCACGGATCAACTTGTACCACAAGTTTCTTCCCTAAAGAAAACGAATATGTTTGATTCCTTGATAAATATATTTGAATATAAGAAGATGGATTTGAGAAAATAGTTGAAGAATGTGAAGATCCAGAATGCATAACATCTTGAAGCGGTAGAAGAAGAAGCAGAGAATGCAGAAGTGGTGATAGCCACCTTGAATGGACTCCCATGATCATGGGATTCATTCATGCGAGGAATGTGTGCCAGAAGGAAGTGATTACTTTCAGTTGACTTTGGGAAGAAGAAGAAGCTCGTCTCATAAGAAGAGAAGAAGAAAGATGGGAGAAAATTGAATATCAAGCTCTCACCATTCAAAGAAGATCCCTCAAGCGATAAGGAATATGAAGAACTCAATTCTTGACGAACCTCTTATCCATCTTATCATTTGGATAAGAAATGATGATTTCATGAATGAAGAAGATGATGAAGGAGAATGATCAAGAAGGAGTCTACCCACAAAACAAACAAAAGATAAGTATTCAATTGTCATTTAATGATATTGTTTTGTTAAGCATATTCAGTTGATGTGTTATGCATGATAGATTGTTTGCATTAATGACTGTATACTACTAATATGCATGTGATCGGTAAGTAGCTCATGGTGCTATACATCTCTCCATTACTACTTATCTAGAATGAAACCTCTTTACATGACATATTGGATTAATGCACAATCTCAATGATGTCATCTAGAAAGTTTCTATGAGATATGGATGAATGTTGTATTGGCTAAATAGTTGCATGATGCATAAGAATTTGTCGTTATGCATATGTTTTATGAAATAGTTCTAACCATGCAATTGGTGCATTTGAATTGTAGGAAAGGTCCTGAACAACCTCTTATAAGAAAACAAGGATGAGACTTGTTCCGAAGAACAAGTGATGACAATTCAATAAACATGAATTTGAAGCTCCCAGGGTCGGAGACACCATGATGAAAGAAATAGCTCTAGAGAGCGGTAGATCCACCTCGAAGGATGAAGACCACCATGGGTATAAGAGATAAATCAAGATGAAGAAAAGAATGCTATGATCAAAGAATAATAGTTGATCATGGGGAATGATGTATACAATATGATTTCGAGACATAAAGGGAAGTACGTAGTATCTTCCATATGGATCTACAAGAACAAGTGTACAAAGCAAAGGTTCATGATTTGCCTCAGAAAGAATAGACTATGACATGACATGATCTATTGACAAGTATATATCAAGCATAGAGCCACCTGTACAGAATGAAGAGGGAATATGATACTCCACTTCAGGGGGAGTGACTACAGAAGATATCTAAGTTCGACATGGTACAGCATGATGGATGGATTCCTGCTGGATCGAGACTTTACCAAGAGTAAAGAGGGTTCCAACCTTCAAGTTTGAATGCAAAAGACTAGGATATGTTGATGACCCGACAAGACAAACTCATGGAAGATGTTATGATGAAAGAATCTAGATTGATGTTTGGGATACAGTTCCCAAACCAGAAGGAAAGAGTATAGTAGCCTCCAAATGGATATGCAAAATAAAGCATGTAGCTGACGGAAGTATTGAGAAGTATAAAGCAAGATTTGTGGCCAGAGGTTTCTCTCAGAAAGAGGGAATTGATTATGAAGAGACATTTCCCCCAGTAGCACGGTATACTTCAATTAGAGCTACCATAACACTTGCATCCATGATGAAGTGGGACTTACACTAGATGGATGTGAAAACAACTTTTCTAAATGGTGTGATCAAAGAAGAAGTATACATAGAACAGCGACAAGGATTTGAAGTTGAATATAGACATACTCATGTATGTAAGTTGAAGAAGGAATTATATGATCTTAAACAAGCTCCTCAAGCTTGGTATGAAAGAATAGATGGTTTCTTGTCGACCATGGGCTTTACCAAAAGTAAAGCTGATCCTAACCTTTATCTCAAGGTTGTAGAAGATGAACTTGTCATCCTGTTATTATATGTGAATGACTTATCCTTGACAGGAAATGAGAAACAGGTCATGGAAAGCAAGAAGAAACTAGCAGAATAATTTGAGATGAAAGACCTTGGGTTAATGCATTATTTCCTAGGTCTGGAAGTATGGAAAAGTTTAGAAGAAATATTTCTCAACCAAGGAAAGTATGCGGTAGAGATATTGAAGAGATTCAATATGTTGGAATGCAAAGTCATGGACACACCCATGGACTCCAACCTGAAGCTGTTAGCTGATGACTCATCAGAGTTAGTGGATATGACTCATTACAGATAGATCATTGGGTCATTGATGTACTTAGCAAATACCAGACCAGACATTTGCTTTGCTGTGAACACCTTAAGTCAATATCTTGTTCAACCAAGACGGGTTCACCTAGTAACTACAAAACATGTGATGAGATATCTGAAAGGGACTATAGAATTTGGTTTATATTATGATGGTAGCCATGAGTATAGATTGTATGGTTACACAGATGCAGATTGGGCTGGAAGTATCTCAGACAAGAAAAGCACATTAGGTAGATGCTTTTGTTTGGGGTCTGCTATGAGTTCATGGTTTAGCAGGAAACAGTACAATGTTTCTCATAGCATGGCTGAAGCAAGATACATAGCAGATTGCTCTGCTAAGTTGTGAAGCCATATGGATTCGGAAGCTGATATCAGGTCTCTTTGAACTGAATATGGATACTACAATGATTCTATGTGATAACCAGAGTTGTGATGACAGAGAACCCTGTGTTCCATCATAACACATAGAAATCTGGTATTTCTACATACGAGATAAGATGTAGATGATGATGTTTAAGTTTTCCCATACTGAAGATATAGATTATGTTTTAGTATTTACATACTGTAGATGCAGATGATGGTGATTCCATATTTCTATACTGAATATAGAGATGATGATGCTTTCAGTATTTCTATACTGAAGATATAAATGATGATGCTTTCAGTATTCACATATACAGATGGTGATAGTTCAGTATTCACATACTGAAGATGTAGATGATGATGGTTTGGTTACTGATGTGCTAACGAAGCCTCTGTCTCGAATAAAGTTTGAACACTTTCAAGAGAAGATTGGTGAGGTTCGGAAGAACCTTCCACGAAAGGGGGAGTAGTGATGTTGCAGTGGGATTGTATCATCCCTGGGAATCTGCCCTAAAGTGATCCGGTGACCTCGGTCCTCGAGAATGAAGAGGGATTGTATCATCCTGGGACATCTGTCCAAAAGTGATCCAGTGACTTCGGTCCTTGAGAATGAAGAGGGATTGTATCATTTCGGGACATCTGTCCAAAAGTGATCCGGTGACCTTGGTCCTCGAGAATGAAGAGGGATTGTATCATCATGGGACATCTGTCCAAAATAGATCCAATGACCTCGGTCTTCATGAATGTGGTGGGATTGCATCATCCTTGAACTTCGGTTCAAAATGTATTCGGAGGTCTCAGCCCCCGTGAATGTGGTGGGATTACATCATCCTTGAACTTTGGTTCAAAATGTATCTGGAGGTCTCGGCCCCCGTGAAGGTGGTAGGATTGCATCATCCTTGAACTTCGGTTCAAAATGCATCCGGAGGTCTCAGCCCCCGTGAAAGTGGTGGATTGCATCATCCTTGAACCTCGGTTCAAAATGTATCCGGAGGTCTCCATCCCCATGAAAGTGGTGGATTGCATCATCCCTGAACCTCGGTTCAAAATGTATCCGGAGGTCTCAACCCCAGTGAAAGTGGTGGATTGCATCATCCCTGAACCTTGGTTCAAAATGTATCCCGAGGTCTTGGCCCCCGTGAAAGTGGTAGGATTGCATCATCCCTGAACCTCGGTTCAAAATGTATCTGGAGATCTCGGTCCCCATGAATGTGGTAGGATTGTATCATCCTTGAACTTCGGTTCAGAACGGATCCAATGACTTTGGTACTCGAGAACGTGTGTTGATCCCATAATTCCTAGAGGAAGGATTGTCTGAGTTCCACATATGTGTTGATCCCATAATTCTGAAAGGAAGGATCATTAGTAACTCCGTAAAGACCTAAATCCTGTAATTCCGAAAGGAAGGATCGTTAGTAACGCTGTAAAGACCTAAATCCCATAATTCCGAAAGGAAGGATCGTTGGTAGCTCCGTAAAGACTTGATCCCGTAATTCCAACAGGAAGGATTTTTTGAGTTCCACATATGTGTTGATCCCGTAATTCCAATAGGAAGGATTGTATGAGTTCCACAAATGTGTAATTCTGAAAGGAAGGATTGTTAGCAACTCTGTAAAGACCTAAATCCCATAATTCCGAAACGAAGGATCGTTAGTAGCTCTGTAAAGACTTGATCCCATAATTCCGAAAGGAAGGATCGTTTGAGCTCCATAGATGTGTTGATCCCATAATTACGAAAGGAAGGATCGTTAGTAACTCCATAAAGACCTAAATCCCTTAATTCCAACAGGAAGGATCGTCTGAGTACCATAGACATGTTGATACCATAATTCCGAAAGGAAGGATCATGTTGATGTTTTGATGATGATGATGATGATGTTTTGATGATAATGATGTTTTGGTGATGATGATATTTTCATGATGATGTTTCTGATCAAAAGATCAGAGTATGATGATGATGTTGTTGCTGATAAAAAGTGTTGAAGATGATGTTGCTGATCAAAAGGTCAAAGTGCTAAAGATGATGTTGCTGATTGAAAGGTCAAAGGGCTGAAGATGATGTTGTTGATCGAAAGGTCAAAGCGCTAAAGATGATGTTACTGATCGAAAGGTCAAAATTTTGAAGATGATGTTGCTGATCGAAAGGTCAAAGTGCTGAAGATGCTGTTGCTGATTGAAAGGTCAAAATGCTGAAGATGTTGTTGATTGAAGCAGTCAAAGTATAAATGATGATGAATACTGACGATTGAAGATGAAGACTACATAATGTTGAAAAGCTTCCAATGATTTATAGATGTATTACCCTGATGATGTTGATGATGTTCTCTATCTCTCTCCTACTATTGTTGCTGTTGATGTTGTTGTAGAATACCCTTCTCATTAAGGGTGAGTGTAGAAATATTGTAACTTCAAAGAATATTCTATATGTATCTTTTGTGGTCCCCGATGGTCCTACCGGGAGAACCACTTGTATTATATTGTACCCTGATGCTTCTAATTAGAGGAACTAATAAGAGTCATGAGGTTGTCCTCTCTAATTGTAAAGGTGGGTCAATAGCACCCCAGTGTGGTTACTTGAGCCTACATGTGTAACTCAAGCCTACATGATTAACTCGATCCTACATGTCGGATGAGTTAATTAAAGTGAACGGATGAATATAAATAGAGGTGTAGCTCTCCTCATTTGTGACACACACTCTCACTTGTGTAGTGCATTAGTGGAGAAGAGAAGTAGCTAGAGAAGGAGGAGGATTAGGCTTTGATCTCCTTGCTGGTTTTATCTTTTATCTTTTATCTTTTTGGGGCATCTATATTGAGGAAGCTTTTGCTGGGTTTTTCCCTTTAGGGTTTTGCTAGGATAAATCTTTGTGTTCCTTTTGTATGGTTGTGCTTTTCTATCTTTCAGTGATCATGTTTATATGCTTTTGTTATGAAAATGAAATGAAGTACTAATGTCTTAGCTAAGCATATGAAAAGTTAACATTAGGTATGGTTTTTCAGAATAGTTTTCCATCATTAGCCACTTAGGAATTCAACATCTTCAACAACAACAATGATATTCAGACATTATATTCTACCTCCTCAACCTAACATGTCCAAATCATCTAGTTGGACACAAGAGAAGGTCACTAAGATTGAAAACCACCAATTATTTCCTTATATAAGAAGGAATGTAATGTCCCCATTTTAAATAATTGCATAGCAGGAAAATTCCATCAATCCTACTTAATCCCTAGGTTGGGTGGAAACATTGGAAAGTTAATAAGGGAGATATTAAAGGGTGTTTAGACATTAGAAGGAATAAATATTTATTTAATGGAGTTAATTAAATGAATTCAAGTGAAAAATGAAATGGATATGGAGAATGTAGACACATGGAGACTATGGGGCCCACTCAAGCTAGAATTCCTATGTTAAATGGCATCCTCCTCTTGCAATCTCGAATCTAAGGGAATCCTAATGTTTTTGGATGGATTATAAGGTTAATATACCTATCCATATACTTAGTAGGTCTAATTTGTGATGAATTTTTACTTACATGGGGAGAGGAAGAGCCAAATGGGAGTTTCATGGATACTTAGCTAGATTCCCCTTAGATTTATGACATCTATGACACCAATGATGGAGATTCTATGATAGTTATGACACAAGTCAGATATGAAGGTTGAAATCTGACATATATGACATGTCAGGTCTAAATATACCATCCAATAGATCTCTCATGCGAGTTTGGGAATCTCAATGGGCTCCTACTCAAATTTGGGGAAGGTGGAAGGTTAGGAAAGAGGGGACGCATGTCAATTCATGAGCACACACCCTAATTCCACTTGGATTGAGTTTGTGGATGGATTGGGAACCTTAGAAGTCTAAGGAATTTTATAAAATATAGGAAACAACCAAAATAATGTCCTTTTGATCATTTGTGAAATTTCTTGTTGTGAAGAGAGGGAGCTAGTGGATGACTAGTTCATGCCTTAGCCAATTTCGAGGCTGAAAGATTCCCATCCTAGTTGGTGTTGGGAGAGGCCACTTAGGTATTTCAAGGAGATTAAATGGAGTATTAGTTACAGGTGCAAGATACATAAGCTTTTGGACACATAAAATTTCAACTTGTTCTTCCTTTCATCTCAAGTTTTCTCACCATATTTCAGCTCCATGGAGTGAGGCGCACTTGGTGAGCTATTCATCTGTTTGAGGGAGATTCTCTTTCTACAGAATTGTGTATTCTGATGTGAATGATCTGTTATTTAATTTCAGAAATATCTCAGATATAAATCCCAATAAATCTCATGTATTATTGCTCAATAATGAAGAACCAGTGTCATTTCCCCACTACCTTGTTGTAAACTATTGTAATCTTGATGAATTCGAATGGATGTGTAAAATATTGATGATTTATGAATGAATGGAATGTAATTAAAGAATATTATGGCTTTCATGTTCAGTAACTTAGAATTTGTGGCCATTGGGTCGAATTGCATAATCATTGGAGAAAACTACACCTCATTTCCCCAAGGGTCCAAAACTAGTTTTTTATATCTGATTGAAAGAAGTGATAACAGCCATGGGAGGTTGATTGATTATGCATATAAGTATTTGATAATTTATTATACACATAAACTTCTTAAATTTCATAATTCAAGTGGGTTTATTCACATTTGGGAAGCCATTTCTACCACTTACCTGGGGGGGGGGGGGGGATTTGAGCCCAAAATTGCCAATAAAACCCTCTATCTTGTTCAGAATTTAATACATACTTGCAGAAGTGTTTGGAGGGCCATAATACATACCTGAAAATAATAACTAATTTAGTATATCATTCATACACCTTCTCTGAATATTTGGAAGCAATTGGGCTGATTTGGAGACCAAGACACTAAAACTAGTCAAGAACCAAAGTTGTGAAAAAATTGAAAAATTGGGCATTTTGGTAAAAATTAAAAAAAAAATGGTCATTAAAAGTGGTATCAGAGCATGATATTGGAACCTTATGTGGTATGATATTTGTGAGGACAAGAATTCAGGGATGACCATTATATATTGAAACCCAAAAGTGTCGCTTGTTGAAAAGGAAACTATGACTAGGGATGAAAAGGGAACCTCATATGATGGTGAGGAGCTTATAAAAATTATGGAACCTATATTTGAAGACATGAATAAGAATATTATGAAATGATTTTAATTTTTGGCTATCCAAAGTTGGGAAAAATATATTTATTTTAAGAAAACCAAGGGGGGGGAATGCATCAGCTTGCTTGAAGGAGCAAAAGGAGGAGACCCATGAACCACCTAGTTTTGAAATAGGTGAAGTAGAGTAGTACTTGAAGAGGACCGAAATTCACTCCCAAGTGACTCTGAAAAATATGAAGAGACGTCATATGAGTATGAAGAAGTTTCTATTGAAAATACTGAATATGAACTTGAAGAGATCCAAACACTTGATGTGGTGGAAGAGGAACTTGAATTGTCTCTTGATGAAGGTTTTGCAATTTTTAAAGAAGAGTATGATTCCTCTACATTGGAACCAATATATGACAAAGGTTTCACACCTTTGAAGGAACTACATGATACTACCCATAGGGATACTTCCGATGATGAAACTTCTACAATTTTTTATCAATTGGGTGAGTTAGTTCATTCTCCTACATCTTACAATTCCATGTTTTGCAGCATTAGTCTCAATGAAGTATGGGTGAAAGGGTTCTTTTTGATGGTGCCACATGAAGAGTATGAAACTCCTAGATTTAATTTTTATGATGACATGGTTGGATCACATTCTTATTCAAATTTGCAGCAGAGCATCCTTTGTTACTTTATGATGATACACCTCTACATGGATGCACCTATGATATGCATTTGAGTCACTTGAAGACTCATGGTTTCTCTTGCTCAACACTTGGTTCATTTGATGCTGGAGGAACTTCATCCAACACTGGGGTGAATCGATTTATGACGGGAGAAAATTTTTGTTGCCATCCACATAATTTGTTATATATTTATGATCCTCTCATTCATGGATGTATGGGTGAGACTTCTTTGAGTCATTTGAAGTCTCCTTGTTTCTCTTGCTAATTATTTGGTTCATATTTTAGTAGAGATAATTCATTCACTTCTTGGATGAAAGAATACATGGCTGAATATTTTAATGCATATCACATCATTTTGGAGCAGAATTATAGGACATGGGATCCTCACCTATGTCATTGGAGCAGATTTGATTGGTCACTTGAAGCTTGTATGCACTTGGAAAATGGTGGTCTACTTACTTGGAGGTATAAGCACTTGCATGAATTTTTGATGAGGCACCTCATTAATGTACTTTTTTATTATGTTTTTGTGTAATTTGGTGATATATATTATGTACTCATGATGTTTGGAAGAATGCATACAAGAAAATGGGATCCCAAAATTCTCTTTCCAAATGATATGGGTTGGAGAGAACTCTTAATTGTTGGAGTGTAATACAAGAAACACCTAGAGATTATGTTGAAAACTTTGCAAGAATAGTCTTTGTATGCTTAGATGTCTAAATGTGAATTTGGGATGAAAGAACTATTATATCTTGGGCACATTATTGGGAAAGATGGAGTGAAAGTACACATGGAAAAGATCAAGGCTATATTAGAATGGTCATCACCAAAAAAAATCATAGAAGTAAGAGGCTTCATTGGAATATGTACATACTACAAGAAGTTTGTGAAAGGGTTCTCCACATTAACTTCTCCACTCACTGATTTGAATAAAAAGGATGCTTTCAAGTGGAGTGAAGAGGTTGAAAAGGCCTTCCAAAAAATGAAAGAGGTAATGAGTAGTTGTCCCATACTTGCGTTACCTGATTTTTCTAAGCCTTTTGTTGTTGAATGTGATGCCTCAGGTGGAGGAGTAGGGGCTATCCTAAAGCAAGGCCAACACCCTATAGTCTTTGAGAGCAGAAAGTTGTAGCCTCATGAAATGATTTACTCCATATATGAAAAAGAGATGTTGGACATCATGCATGCCTTGCCCAAATTCCGACAATACTTGGTAGGAAACAAGTCTATGGTGAAAATTGACCACAATAGTCTAAGACACTTCCTTACCCAAAAGGCTCTAAATGAAAGGAAACAAAAGTGGGTAAGCAAGATCCATGCTTATGATTTTGATTTGGATATGTGAAAGGAAATAATAACATTGTAGCAGATGCATTGTCTCAAAGACCTTATTTTTCTCTCATGGACATTGCTAAAAAATGGAAAGACATGTAGATACTAGTTGAATATGCCAAAGGTAAGTTTGCTTGTGATGTATTAGATGGACGCATGGGCGATGATAACTACAAAATTTTAAATGGGCTGATATACTATAAGGGCAGAATTTATTTGGTTCGAGATTTAGAGCTTAAGTACAAAGTTTTGTAGGAAGCACATGATTCCTTACTAGCAGGCCATCCGGGGATCTTCAAAACCTATAGGAAACTAAGGAAAATGTTATATTGGAAGGGGTGTGGTCAGCAAAAATGGCACTTCTCCGTCTGAGTGCTGACATTCACCATGTCAGTACACAAAAGGACAATTTGGATTGAAGTGGCCAAAACACTATAGATGTGCATGCCCTTGGATGCATTATCTTCAGACCAGACTTATATATTTTTATTTTGAGTTTTGGTATGCATACGCGACTATGTGAATTGCAAATTGCGTGTCATACATGACTATTTTCATTGCAACCCATGTATACCTTGCATACGCAAGTTTCTTTTGAGAAACTCGCGTGTCATACGTGAGTTGCCTATATTAATAGTCGAGTATACCTTAATTCAACATTAAAAAATATAAATCGATATTAGATGAAATTAGTTGGTCTCTAATCCATAACTATCCCAACTGTCTCAACCATCCCAACCTTTGAAACCACTATATTTCCCAAAGTATAAATAGAGGCCTTGGGGTAGGGCTAATCAATCAATTTTTGGAGAGAAAAGTTATGCTAGTGGTATATCTTCAGAGTCTTAGAGCAACAGAAATCAGAGTCCTCGGTTGCAGAGGAGTCCTTGTGTTAGAAGCTGGGTTGTATTTTTACCTATTCACCTTTTGTTAATAAAGAGAATTCTTCTTCCAATATTGTATTGTGCTTATCTCATGTATATCGGTTTAAGGAATATGTTCAATGATGTTATTAATATGATTTTCATCTAACCTTTGATTTATATATGTTTGAGATATTGCTTGAAGAATTGGATCTTTGCAGGTGAAGAGAAGCATCCCTAGAATCTTTGGAGAAGATTTGAGTGAGAGAAGACCAAGCTTGGATCAATCGCCATAAATCGGGTAAGCCAAGATATCTTCCTATTCTCATTCCAGTTTCTATAAAATTTGATTGTCTGCAAGTATAGTAGTAAGTTGGTAACCCCATACCCTAGGTTACAAGGGTGAAATATCCTCTACAATAGAACTGGTGACTCCGCTAGGGAGCCTAGCCTGCTGTGGGTTTATCCTGTAGGTTCTTTACCAGTATTTTCTCTGTTTATGATTCTGAGTGTGGTCTTGTTTATCTTGATTTTAATTCACAATGTAGTGTGCCCAGAAGCCTTTAATTTTTTCTTTTTTTGAATTTTTTTTTAGTTGTATAAGCGGGTTGCTGTTATACACAGTCATGTATAGCAACTTGTATACGCAGGTTGCTCTGTAAGATAGTCGTGTATGGTACGTGGGTTGCTTACATCCACGGTTGCGTATATCCTGTAGTAGCATAATTTTTTAGTAGGGTTTGCTTGTCCCTGTCCTGTTTGATTTTTTCTTGCTTGGGAGTCTTCTGATTCTGGCATGACTCTGTGATTCTAAACTTCTTGTGTGTCACACCTTGTGCTTGTTTTCAAGCCTTTGAGTTTTCTTTCATCTTGTAATTTGAATTTGGTCCTCCTGCTTGGATGAAGAGTTTAGTGCTTTGGGTCTAGGTCGGTGATCAGGGCCTTGGATACTTTATATTTTGTACATCATTTTGTAGTGTCAGGGTGGCATTTGTTCTTTTGCAAGTCTAGTGGACTTTTTGGGTTCAATAGTCTCTCCAAGTCAGTTTTTTCCGAGTCTTCTTCTTGTTTGGCTGAAGCTGGTTATTTTGGGTCCTTTATACTTCATTTTACTTATTATATGCTATGATTATTCAAACTTGCTTAAAAACTTTGCATTTAGTTGCATTGTAGTTTTTGAAGAATTTGAAAAAAATGAAGAAAAACATCTTATACTTTTGCATTTAGTTGCACTTAATTGTTTTCTTTTTAGTATTTTTTCAAATAAAATTTCCAAAATTATAAAAAGAAGTATTAGTTTTTCTCGCACTTAGTTTCAATTTCATTAGTTTATATTTGCAAAAAAGAAAAGAAATTTGGTTTAAGTAGTTGTAATTTGCTTTATACATCATTTTACTCTTTCTTATCGAGTCTATAACATCATAGTCTTTCATGCCATCTACCTTCTGAGTAACAACAACCCTTAAAATGAACGATATAATTTAAAAATTATTACTAAGTTTTATTTTATAGGCCCATACACCAACTAGCTTAGGCTAAACTTGTGGAATAGGGAGTTTAAACTGTCCACAAGTGCTTAAATTCAGACGTAGTTGGCCAATCGATAGGTAAACCCTTTTTTGTGTTGATTGTATATGGGGAACTCCTCTCAAACGGGAGTTAAGCACGAGGCCATGTGGAGGCTTGGACTGAGGAGATGACCCTCTGATTCCTTGTCAAAGTGTAGACCAAGGTTTTTGCGCATCTGGGGACTTCTATAAATACCATGAGGGCTTCACTTGTTGGCCAATATCATATCACGTTAGTTCATATTGTGGGTTTTAAAATTATCAAAAATCGAACCAATATATTGCAGGTATTGGGGGGATAATGGGTTTAAGGTGGGGTTGGGTAGGGTGGTTTATAAGGATTGAGGTATAAAAAGGGGTGGGGAGGAGGTTTTAAGTATTGGGAGGGGATTTCAACAAAAAGAGTTTGGATCAATATCTCTCGAAATTAAGGGTATTATTTAATATCCCACGATCACACATGCTATGTGAGATGTTCACTAAGTGAAGTCCCCGTGATAAATACCACCCTCCTGGCCCCGTGTGGTTCCTAGTGTTGACAGGGTTTTAGGATTTGCTACCCTGCCCATGCGTACGAACCACGATTGTGATTGTCCCCCTAGACTATCAATATAGTTGAGGTAGCCTTTAGTCTCTTTGACATTTAGGGTTCATACCTAGGTACACCGGAAGGCTATTTTTGGTTGAACTTGGACGGGTTTGGAAGGTAAACCTGGTAGAAGGTGTGGGAGGGCAGTGGGTGATTCCTCTGCTTGTGCCTAAGAACATCTACAAGGACACCAAGTAACTGTCTCTTAGCTTTCTTCTGGAAAGCATATCTTTACCCCTTGTGTCTGTTGTGACTTTAGGAAATTTTGTAGTGATTTCTGTGTGGTTTGTTTGTGTTTATCTGACCTTAGGGTGTGTGAATTTATTGAGTCAAAATTTAAATCATGGAGGACCAACCTCTCAAAAGGTCAAGAAGGTTGCAAAACCTTCCTCCGTTTACTACAGTGGAGCCTCCACCGCCCCCTCAAAGGTGGAGATTAGACATAGATGGTTCTTTTGAACTGGTAGGAATTAGTGAAGTTCTGAGTGAACCAGACCTTAGGACAAACCAGGTTGATACATGTTACCACCTAATTTGTACTTAGTGGTTTTTTATCAAGTGAGCCTAGTGAACTGGACAAAAATGATTTGTTCGGACTTCAGAAGACCTTCAAAATTGCTTATGAGAAGTGATTGTTGTACTATATCACATGTTCATACCCCATAGGGGAATTGTAATAAAATGTTCTAGCATGATAGTGTCTATAAAAGAATCGGTCTCTTAGACTTTATTTGTCAATCCGATCAGTACAGGGTGTTTTTTCCCTTGGTTATTATTGGTTGTTGAATAAACGGTTGATAATTTCTGAGTTTTTCACTCAATACCTCGACTTGGCATTTAGGCCTATTGAGGTTATTAGAGTCTATGTGTCAATGTATAAACATGCTAGGAATTATGGTCGAGTCATATGAACATGTTTAAGTTCCCCTAGGTTTTTGTTTTTTAGTTTTTTAAGTTTTTTTTAAGTTTTAATTTTTCCAAAACTTAGGCTATTTTTTAATAGTCTAAATGGAAAAATTGGTTTTGTAATAAAAGTGGGCTCATAAATCAGTTTCAGTCATGGGGGTGCTCATTTTTTAGCTCAGAGCACCATGTAAACCCATAAACCAACTTTTCCTAAGTTTTGGGTGATTTTCCCATCACTCAAGTCAAAAAACCCTAAAAATTAAATATTGATTATTTTAATTAATAAATTAATTAAATAATGAAGAAAACCCCAAATCCTAAATCAGTGGGATTTGCTCCGATTTGACTGAAATCAGTCTCATCGGCTTGAGATTGACTGGAGATAACCATTCCTTGACAGAAGGAGGTTATCTGGGCTGACCTGGGAGTGCACCACAACATGCAATCTTGGGAATTGTGCCCTCTCTCTCTCCTCCACACGTTTTTGGTGGATGTTTCAGTTAACAGGTTGAGGTGTTAGTCCGATCAGCTCTCCGATTGACAGTTGCACTTAGTGAGACTCAGATCAAACTTAGTGAGACTCAGATCAAGCTAATATTGACTCCACATATAGCTGCACTCTCTCTCTCCTTGGGAATTGTGCCCCCCCTGGGCTAGATTTCCAGTTTTTGTTATAAATAAAGCTTGGTTTTCCTCTTCCAAGCTAGTTAGAGCTAGATTGAAGAGATGTTGCTATTTTATTGTGTACTATTTTGGAATAAAGAATATTTGGAGATCATTTTAGTTTTATTTATGCTCTTACTGTTCTCTTGTTTCAGATCTCTTGGAGTTGCATGTATTTTAAGTTTAATTGCATGCTTTTTAATTGTCTTTTTTCCAGCAACACCTATGTTTTAACCATCTGTTTGTGCAAGGATTTCTAAGTTGCAGGTGATCTCAATTGTAGAAGGGGTTGAGCTATTTTTCATCTTCCTCATATTCAGGATCTTTTTCAGGACATAGTCCCTCGGTGTTCCACTAAAGAAGACTCCAAAACCCAACATTTCTAGGCTTCCAGCACTCTTTCTCTCTCTTCCTCCTTCTAAAAATCAAAATTTTACCTTGTTACTTTGTTTACAAGCTTTGATATTATTCAGATATATTATATTAAAGTAAAACTTAACATATATCTATTGTCTCAAGGCTCATAATCTAGATCTCATTCCTAAAAAGTTTCATAAAGCATTCTAGATCTAGTTTAGGGAAATCGTCCATTTTGCATGGCGATTTAAAGAGAATCCATAGTTTGCATGCATCAGATTTATGTTTTCTGTTTCAAAAGATAAAATCTAGAAATCAGTGTGTATCACATTGGATTCCCCAAAGGAAAGCCAAGACCCCAAGGAAAGCTTGCTTTCCTTGGTTCCGTTTTTACCATTTTAACTAGTTTTAACTTAGTTTTTGTTGGTTTAAAGTAGGATGACCTAAAGGTACTTTCAAAGTGATTTTGGGAATATTTCATTCTAATAATATCACTTTTTTTTAGCAGGCATAACAGAAAAAGGAGAAGCTGCTGTTCGAAAGTGGCTTTTGGGCCATCTGAATCCCCCCCAGGGGTCTCCCTTTTACTGTAATCTTTAATTTTGGAATTTTGTAAATCCTTGGTTTCATTATGTATAAGAACCAAGAGGATTCAGATATTTTTTCTGATATTGTAACCATTGATAATAAAATATTTCCCTGAATAGGCTGTTTCGAGCCCATTCCCCATCCCCTTGGGGGGATTCACGCATTTTTTCCATTTTTTCCATTTTCTTATTTCTTTTTTCCTCTAGATTAGTTTCATTTATGCAGAATAATATGATTTGATTAATTTATCATATATTCCATATTACAGTATCAAAGCAACTTTAATACTTACCCCACGACTTCTCGATTGACCCGAAAGGGGAAAGAGATGCGTGGTAGGACTAATTAGAAAACCTATGGTTTGCTTCTTCTTTTTTTGCTGCTTTTCATTAATTTCTACAAACAATTTTTCTAAAACCAATCTCCTCCTTGATTCCCTGATTGAGGTCCACTTGGATCAAAAGAGGTTCTTGGAGGGTTTTTCTTTCTAAAAACACATCCTTTAAAAATTTACTAAAATTTACAAAGAATCCAGTGTGTATGCTCTTCATTTGGCTGTGGTTCATCTAATCATTCAAGATACATCAAAAGAAACATGAGTGACTAGATTAATTAGGTTTCACCTTCCCCAATTAACCACCATTAGGTGAAAATCCAACGCCTCGATCAAACCGTAAACGGTGGAAAAATACCCAAAGGAAGTGGGAGCTCCTAGACAGTGACCTTGAGGTGCCAATCTCTGTTACACCTTCATGTGTATTATGAACACAGTCTCAGAGACTGCATTCAGCCCACACATTCCTTGCAGGTAACCATGAAGGTTAATTTTTGGACATACTCTAAGTACCCCTCGGGTATATCTGGAGTCCCTCCTTGCCTAATTTAATCCACTCATATTCCATATTAACTTAAAACATACCAAGAGGCAATTGCAAAACATTCACTCCAATCACATGCAAGTACATTTTATTATTTTATGACTCCATTTTTAAGGCACTGGTCCTATGTTTAAATCTTTTAATATATATATATATATATATATATATTGTTTGTCAACATTGTGCTTTATTGTGCTCATTTTTCATCTTGTCATCTATGGTTATTTATGGTTAATTTTAAACTCCTAAGAAACTATCTCAATTTAGCATCATCATACTAAAGTAATTTGCCTTAGTAACTTAATAGGGTCTACCCCCCTTGGCTTCGTTAGGAGTTGAGCCTAAATGGAGGATTCAAGAACAAGGTGACAACCTTGACTTGAGACTTGCCCCCAAGGACACACCGAGTGGCTTGAAGATTTCTACCACGTTCCACCCCAGGTGTGTGAAAGGCAGCAACAATAAAACCATAGTAGAGATAGAAGACTTGCAAGCTGATGAGTTTGCAAAAAATTTTAATTCACCTCTTACTGACCAAAACGATCCTGTGATCATCGAGGTTCGTCTTTTCAGTTCACCTATGATTGTTGTTCCTTTGAGCAGACTTATGGGTAGTGCAGGAGAAAGTCTATCTACACCCATCCGAGCTGTTTTGGATGAAGGAGTGCCACCTTCCCCAGTTGGTACTCATATAACAAGTATACCTACTACTCCCTTAACTCCATCTAGTCAGGTGGTTGAACCACTAGCTTCCACAAATGTGGCAGGAACTTCTGGTGGGGTGGTCACTGGGATTCCTAGTGTACCTTCTCCTTCACCTTCTTTTGCACACACTGGTCAAAGTGGTCCTTCCAGATCCTCTTCATTTGTCCAGGGATTTCCTTGGAATGGGGGGCACATTCCCCCATCCACTCTATATGTAGGCCCCACACCTGCATATGTAGGGGTGTTGTTTGGAAACACTAACCCTTATGGTCAAGGTTTTCAAATGCTAGTTTTGGCTCCTTTCACGAGCTCTCCTTTCTCGCTTTTTAGTGGAGGGATACCTGTTCATATTTTCCAAACTCCAGTTTCAACTGGAGCAACTCAAACCACATGCACTGCACCACATATGAATAATCCACTGGCTTATGGGTGGAATCCTTTCCAAAGTGGTCCGACTACTTCGCAACCGGTAGCTGGGGGAAACCCCACCTTTACATTTGGGAACCAGGGGGCAAGTCCTTCTACTTCCCTCATATATTCCAAAATTTGAAGGAAAATTTGGTGAAGACCCATGGGCTCATATCACCACCTTTCATTTGTGGTGCTCTTCCAACTCACTGAATGATGACACTATTCGATTGAGATTGTTCCAAAGAACTCTGACTAGTGCCGTAGCAAAGTGGTGCATTGAACTATCCTCTGTTGTGTTTGATAGTTTTTGGGACTTGGCTAATGTGTTCCTTAACCATTTCCAACTTCCGGTTCAGTATGATGCCAACACATAATTATTGTCCACCTTTCAACAAGACAAATCCACTCATATTTTGGATCACATCCAAGAGTGGTGAAGGTGGAAAAGGCTCATTAAGGCCACTATCCATCCTGAGTTTTTGTTAGAATGGTTCCTTAAGTCCTTATTGTTGTATATATCTAAGGATGTATCCACTTCGGGAGTAACTAATAAGGAAGAGGCTATCATCAGGGCCTAGCAGTTAGACTTGATATACTCTTAGTCTAGGATTCTATATGAAATCATCCTTGATGCACTGCGGCCAACACATAGTGTCAAGAGACCTAAGCCTGGACCCCATGCTGATGGTGTGGTTGGTTCAGTTAAATCTCCCACTGTATAATATTTGGCAAAAAAACTCCATGAGTTGTCCATTAAATAGTCTATAGCAGAGGTAGTAAAGGCTGCCCCCTCATCCCAAAATGCAAACATTTTTGCTCAATCCTCCCAAAAGGGAAATCAACATCCCGGTGGGAAAAAGAAAAAGGGGAAGAAAGGTGAGGGAAACCAAAATAAGCCAAAACCCACAGAAAATGCTGATGGGGGGAAAAAAGAGAAAAGGAAGGTGAAATTTCCATGTAAGTTGTGCCAGGAAGATCACCTGACCCATCAATGCCCTCTTATGGATCAAGCTCAGAAGCTACTAAAAAATCAACAACCGACTATTCTAAAGGATCCTTTTCCCCAAGGACAGAATGCAGCTTTAGATTCTAACATAGCAGGGGGCACTGCTAATGCCCCTGACCAAAAATATATCAACATGGTTCGATCCCAGACTTTGCTCCAGACTAGAAACAAGAACTATGAGATAGAGGCTCCTAAGAAGGGTAATTCTATAGGTGAAACTTCAAACCCTCTCACAATTGAAAAACCTATTGAAACTATGCCTAAGATACCAAAATGTGTATTCAAGAAAGCATTGCACAATCCTAATGCTAGGGCTGCATCCAATCACTTTGTAGTTGAATATTTAGCCCAAAACCCTTGTGCGATGTCAGCTTTGGAGGTGTTACATAGTTGTCCTTCCCAGCAAGATGCACTCTTAGTAGCCTTAGGTAGTATGGATTCATAGAGCCTCATGGTGAAGTTCAATTTGTCTGATGTCAAAATTCGCTTGCCGTATCATGTAGCCTTGTCGATAGATTTCATCCATGGCATAAAAACCATTGGAAGGTCAGTTGTCGATGGGGGTTCTTCCACATGTGTCATGTCCGTATCTTACTAGAAGGCTCTCGAATCTCCAGAGTTAGTTCCATCCAACACCCTAATTACTACTTTCGATGGAAGATCATTTCGTCCACATGGTATCCTACCATCTTTTGAGATAAAGTTGGTAGGGAAGGTAGTGTCTGTTGAAGTAGAGGTAATAGATGTGTCGTTATATTATAAGTTGCTTCTGGGGAGAAGTTGGACTTATGCCATGTCTGCTATTGCATTGGCTGTTCTTTGGGTAGTAATGTTTCCACACGAAGGGAAGTTGGTTATAGTAGACCAACTTAGTTTCACTCGGAAGGGCTGCATGGAAACTAATGAAGTCATCGTGCCATTGGTTGATCAGGTCAAACATGTTTTAGAGAGCTTAGGTGCTAGAATGTATTCATTGTTAATGGGAACATTCGATATCCCAGCTCTGATTAACTACTTAGGTTCTACTAGTGTAGGGAAGTCTATTGCAACAGTTGGCAATAGAACGGATGCTTGGTTCCTTCCTTCCCATCATGAGCCTAAAGTGCCCTTATCAGCAGTGGAAGTATCTTATCAATCTATCCTTAACACCACTATTGTTTTTGTTTCGGTTCCTCCTACAGACTCAGAGGAGCCGAAAGAATCCTATCTTCCTGCTTGGGCAGAGAACTCTTTGTATACTGACTACTGCTTAGACATGGTCTTTCCTTCAGATGAAGACATTTTGGAAGCCATGAGAGGGAGAGATAAGATCTGTGAATATCTTCATCATAGATCTGACTTTCTTCTAGAGTCAAGCAGGATTGAAAATCAAGAGTTCCATGTGAGATTGGCAGGTGATGCTGATATATCAATCAATCCCTTACCAAGGGAGGGAATCTTTACCAAGGGGACTATGGACAACATTTTCATTACTCTTCCTATCAACATATCTGTGAACCCCAACGTTGTGGAAAATGTATATATTGGTGCAAATTGCTCTCTGGAGGAGATTGCTTTCTATATGGCCTTGTTTAAGGAATTCCGTGACGTGTTTTCCTTGTCATATGAGGAGATTCCAGACATAGATCCATCGATAGTCAAACATGAAATCCAAACCTATCTTGATGCTAAACTAGTTTGACAAAAACTTATACCTGTTAATCTGCGTAAAGCGACAGCCATTAAGGGTGAAGTTGAAAAACTGCTGAAAGCTGGTTTTATTTTCACGATAGCTTTGAAGGAATGGGTATCCAACCCTGTTCCCGTCGATAAAAAGCAAGGGACAATATGTGTTTGTACTAACTTTCACGATTTAAACAAAGCTTGTCCAAAGTATAACTACCCCAGACCATTCATAGATCAAATCATTGATGCTTGTGCGGGGAGTGAAGTCTTTTCATTTATGGATGGTTTCTATGGGTATAATCAAATTCAAATCAAGTCAGAAGACCAACATAAAATGACTTTCATTTGTCCTTGGGGTACATTTGCGTACAAGAAAATGCCTTTTGGATTGAAAAATGCAGGGGCTACCTTTCAGCGGGAAATGAATTTTGCCTTTCATGACATTAAGTCTATTGTCGAACCCTACCTTGATGATCTGCCGACACATTCTTGTAAGTGGATCAATCACCCAGATAACTTGCGTTTAATTTTTGAACAATGCAAACAATATAAAATACGCTTGAATCCCAACAAGTGTGTTTTCTGTGTCGAGTCAGATAGGCTGCTTGGGTTCATTGTTTCTAACAAAGGTATTCAAGTGGATCCTTTGAAAGTTGAATCCATTGTAAATCTGCCTCCTCCTCATTCAATCAGGAAACTTTAGAGCCTGCAAGGGAAGTCTAACTTTCTTTGACGTTTTATCATGAATTATTCCAAGATCACCAAAGATTTTATGCTCCTGTTGAAACAGGACACCCCATTTGTATGGGATGAGATCGCCCAACTTGATTTTGAGGCATTAAAGAAAGCTTTGTTGTCATCACCTTTATTTCATCCGCTAAATTACTCTCATGATTTTATGGTGTATCTGGCCGCATCTGAGTCGACCATTGGGGTAGTGCTAGTCCAGGATGATGATAAGTTCCAAGAGCATGTCATCTACAATCTTAGCCGTGCTTTAGCTGGCCTTGAACTTAGGTACTCCCATGTCGAAAACTTGGCCTTAGCAGTTGTGTATGTTGTTCATAGGTTACGTCACTATATCTTACCGAGGACTACAGTAGTAGTGGCGGATGTTAATCCTTTACAATATGTCTTGTCTCGATGCATAGTTGGAGGAAAATTTAACAAATGGATAGTCATTTTCCAGGATTTTGACTTGGATTTTCAATCCGCCAAATCCAAAAAATCCTTAGTTTTCGTAGAGCTCATTGCAGAATTTCTAGTTGAAGAAGATATAGCATTGAAGAAGACTCATTCCCAAATGAGCACATTTTCTTGATTTCCACCTCCGACCCGTGGTATGGAGATATACTTATCTATCTCTAGATTCTGAAGTGTCCTGCAATCTTTTCGCGGGAAGAGCGATGCAAATTACTCACACATGCAAAAAACTACCTCATCATCAGAGATACTTTGTATAGAAGAGGGGTAGACTTTGTTTTGCATCGGTGCCTCACCCACAAAGAGGCTGATATTGTCCTAAATTATCCCCATATCGGAGCGTGTGGGGGTTTTTAGTGCCAGAAATCGTTCCCAGAACAAGCCAACACAATCCCAATAAACACAATTAAGTAAAATAGGTTTTTCTAGGGTTTTGGTTGTAAATTTTGTAGACAAGAGGGAAGAAACTTCATGAAACCAAAGCAAACACTAAATAACGAGCTTTTGAATGACTAAGATGCATAATATATAGAACATAAACCAAACACAATAATCACAGTACTGAGTTCCACCCACAGTTAACAAGCATTTCATGCATAAAAACCTTAAACAGGAAATTAATATACTAATTGAGTGATTAACACAAATCAGAAATGAAACTAGTCAATAGTCTAAAAAGGGCTTATAGTTGCATATATTTCATAATTCAGTCATCAAAAACACATAAGAGTTTTTACACTTAGCTCATAAACCATAGCCTGATAGCCTCCCCTTGCAACAAAAATCGAACCCTTGGTCCTTTCCCAAACTTACATTTATCTTGATCCTTCAAAAACAGTTACATAACTAATCCAAAACTAATTTTAGGTCATCTATCGAATTGTTCAATATAAACTATCATTATAAAAAAATGAAATAATTTTTTCAAACTAACTAATAACTGCTCTTCGTAATGTACTTTTACAAGTCTTTTGCTGCCTCTGCTAAAATAGAAATTCCCTCTAAATCCTGGGCTTTCCTTCTGGCCTTCTGGTGATCTGCTTCCAAATCTCCAACTCTTCTTGTCAACTCTTCATTCTGTTGTGTCAGGTCCTGAATAGTTTGCTTTAGTTTTGTAAACTGGTTCTCTGTATGTCTTTTTCTTTTTAAATCTTCTTTAGAAACTGAAATCAATTCCTGATAATGACTATTTACTTCTTCTAGATCTTCTCTCAGTGTTTTATTTGCAGTCACTAATCCTTCATTGCTTTCATGTAGGTACTCAATTTGATGCTTGTATTTCTTGATACTCCTTTGCAAATTTTCATTTTTATAATCCATATATTTTCCTTCTAACACTGGTTTCATTCCTTCAGGTATCCAAGGGATTTTTAGCTTCCTAAACATTTCTTCATCTTCTTCCATATGCTCTGTCAAGGTCATTGGAATTTATGAATACCCTTTAGCTTCAATACTACACTTAGCTGATTTCTCAGCCACCTCTCCTTTCTCTATACCAAGGCTCTTTAAATCATTTTAATGCTGTTCTAGAATCATCTTCTCTTGAACCTCCATGAATATTTCTGAGATATTAGTATCAGTGAAAACTGGTTTATCTTTTGAAACTATTTGTTTTTGACCCTTCATAACCTTTTTGCTTTCATCTTCATTGTCTTCTAATTTCTCCTGAGATGATGAATCTTCTATTATTGTAATCTTCTTTTCATTAAGTTTAGGGTTTAACAGCTTCTTCATATTTAACCTGAGTTTGTTCTTTGGCCTTTTCTTGGGCCTCCAAACTGCTCCAACCTCTCCTAACATTTTCAAAACTTTCCCTTGATGTGTTATTGAAGTTAGTTCAACTACTTTCATTTTCTTCCTTCATGACACTGCCTCTTCTTTAGAATGGGTGTGTATCTACTATTTAGAATAAACCCTAGCTTTATCAGTGGTATGAACCCTAACTTCATTAGATAAAGATTTTTCCTCTTCTTCCGAGAGTACTGTAATAGGGACTTGTTCTTGTTCCTTCACATCTTCATTTACAATTTGGTTCAGTTCCTTAGGAGAAGCATCTTCTATAGGCTCAATTTCCTTCACTTCTAACTTTGAAACTTTTTTTTCTTCAACATTAATTTTCTGTTCAATTTCAATGTTTTCATCTTCTTGGTTTGAATATTTTCTTGGTTCACCACCTTATTCATTCTTGACTGTGACTTTCTTCTCAAGTTTCTTAATCAAATTTTGACCTTTATCTAACTGTCTCTTCTGAGACTGTTCTTCCTTCTCTGTTTGGAAACCAAACCAAAATAGGAAGTATTCCCATGTCTTCTCTCTTTTCTGAAGTACAGTGCTTATGACTAGTTTTATAAGCCCGTGATGATACTGATTGTTTGGTGTGACCCTAATGTTCTTTCACCTATCTAGACACCTTCTGTAAGCTTTTCAAGAAGAAGAATGGGAGATTCATTTTTTATTCATGACTGAGATGTTGAAGGAATCTAAAATGATACTTAAAAACAAAAGCAAATCTCCCTTCACAAGTGATATAGATTTGTAATATTTTAATAGGCTCTATCCATTCTGTTTTAAATTTTTGAATTGGTACTCCCTTTCCCGAATCTACTACTACATCTAGAAGTAGATATCTCTTGGCATCCATAGTGAAAGTAACTTTTTTAAACCAGTATTCACCCTCATCTAAAATCCCTGTAGCTTCTCCTGACAATTCCCTGGTCAGTTTAAACTTCGAAGTATCAAAATATACCATATCCTTATCCAAACATTGAGTGAATTTATAAGAGAATTCTGAGTGATAACCTTCAATTCTTTCAAAAAACACTAACCACCCTGCCTCTGAAAATATTTTTGCACAATCTAGAAAAGTTTGAACCCAACTCATGTTTGAAGGTTCTGCTCTATTAGTCTTACCACTTCTTTTCATTTTGAGCAATTGTCAAATAGCTTTTGTCGATAAAACAAACTCTGAATCTCTTCAAGTCTTGACAATATGACAAACAATGTTGTATTGGGAAACCTAAAACCCTAAACTGAACTCTCTTATTTAAACTGATAAATACTTTAATTCCATTGACAGAGAATTCATTATTTAGTATGAGTTAGGTTTATAAACTAATCATGTTCAATCAATTCTGTCATTAATCCTCTGCTTAGAAAAAACCCAAATTCATGAACTTTGGTAATGACTCACAGCCTACCTGTTAAAGTGATGAATCCAGGTGCTGGAATCATGTTTTCTTGACTGTCAGGTGTCCAATTGCATTCCTCAATCTTCTCTGATCATTTTGATAACTCCAAACAATTGCTCCTCAAAGCCCTAGTTTTTTGCCCTGTTTCAAAATTTGATTACAAACTGCTGATTCTTCACCACGAACTTCATCTGCTCTACGTGCACTTCATGGGATACGATATTCAAGGCGTATTTGTATCGTTATGTTCAACCATCATTATTCCATCACTCTACAACAGACCACCGCGACTCACCCTCATGATGATTTACTTGACGTATTCACACCTGTCACAATGATCATTCTAGAGGAAACACATATCAAATCCATGAACCCAGTATTAATGACATCTCATCTGTGATAATTTCAAAAAATCTGACCTAAAAATGATGATTTTTGAACTACGCTACTTTCTTGTAGCGCATGTGTGCAATTTTTCTAGGTTTGCGCTACAAGAAAATTTGCTTTAATAATTTTCAAAAATAAAAATCATGATAATGGTTTAAGCTTGGTTAAGGAACCTTAATCAATATTTTATGTTATTTTTTAAGACCTTTTAATCCATATAAACATTCTATAATCCCTCTAACTATGAATTCTAATAAATCAAGCCAAAATTTGAAACATAAATCTAAGAAATCATATAAACATGAAAATTAAAGAAAAAAGATTCAAACCATCCTAAGAAACAAAATTTTATAGGAGAAATGAATAAACCAAGTTTCAAAACATAAACAAAAGTATTTAAAAATGGAAAACAAAAACAGGCTCTAACATTTGGCTCCTGCTGCAGGATGAAGTCCTCCCTGTGAGGCTTCAAGAACCTGTAGACCAGTGCCTTTTGTGCTGTTGCTTGCTAGTCTGCAAAATTTCCATTGGGTCATGGAGTCTTTATTCTATTATTCACACTGGTATATACAATGAAATTCCAGTATCTATCTCAAAAACTGTAAAAATTCTTGAGGAATCGTCCATTAACTAGATTAGACAATTCCTCACCGTCGAAAGTTTGTAGCACAAAAGTATTGTTTTCTAGAATCTTCGATACTATGAAAGGACCAAAACAAATGTTATCAAACTTTCCATGCTTTCCTTTCTACTCCTTCCTAGCATCCCATCTCAAAATCATATCTCCTACTGAAAAAGTGTTTTCTTTGATTTTTCTATCAAATCTTTCTTTGATCTTTAACCTATACAGCTGAGTCTTTTCTTCCACTGTTTCCCATTTCTGTTGTAACTCTATTAGTGCATAAGTTCTTATTTGCATATCACTAGGTTCTTCTTGACAATCTTGAAAAAATTTCATCACTGGGATACCCAATTGGACAGGAAAAACTGCATCGGTACCATATACTAATTGGAAAGGAGAAGTTCCACTTGCTTTTTTAACTGTTATTCTGTCTGCCCATAATGCATATTTTAACATTGAATCCCATGATCGTTTATTCTGCTTCAATAAATTCCTGATACTCTAAATAATATTCTTATTAGATGACTCAGCTAACCCATTTCCATAAGGATAATAAGGTGTTGAGTGTTTCAACATAATTCTATTCTTTTCACAAAATGACCCCATAGCCTTAGATTTAAAAGATTTAGCATTATCAGTCAATAATTTCTGAGGACATCCAAATCTACTAAGAATATTTTCTTCAATAAGATCTATGATTACCTTGTCTGTTGCATTTCTTGTGGGAATAGATTCTACTCATTTAGTAAAGAAATCTGTAGCAGTCAAAATCCACTTATGCTGCCCTGAAGAAGATGGATTTATCTCTCCTATGAATTCCAAACCCCATTGCTGAAAAGGGGGAATAACTGCAATTGATTTTAATGGTAATGACAACAACTTTTGCTTACCAGCAAAATTTTGACAAGGGATACATGCTCTTACCTGCTGATATACATCGGAGAATAAGGAAGGCCAATAGTATCCAACTCTTAGAATATTATAAGTTGTTGCCTTCCAATACTTATGTCCCCCACAAGCACCTTCATGAGATTCAGAGATTACTCCTTCAATTTATAGTTTATCCAAACATCTAAGCAAAATACCTCCTAGATATTTCCAAAACAGATTTTGTTCTATCAAACAATATTTAGTAGTTCTCAACTTCAAAGACCTAGTAGATTTCTTATCTAAATGGTTTGGACATTGCAAATACAAAATAAAGTGTACAACATCTGCATACCATGTGGATTCTGCATAGTGGTCCATAATCTTTTCTTTCTCCTGCTTTGCTTGGATTTCTTCCTATGCTGGTTGTTCTACCATGAGATGTAGACCTAAAGCTTGGCAATTTGAATTAGCTAGCAATTTAGCTAAACCTTGTCCCTTTACTAGATTTGTAGGTATAATGTCTACATCATATTCCATTATTTTTGCAATCCACTTCCCTCTTTTTCCCTCACTTTCAGACTGAGTCAACACATCCTTAATGGTAGCATTAGGAACATAAGAAATAACCTTGGAATGTAAAACATAAATTATGAAAACTTCAATTCTTTTACCAATGAATAATCCTGCTTCTCTAAAGTGTTGTATTTTAGCTCTGAGTCTCTGAGAGTCTTGCTAAAAAATGCATTAGGCTGTTCAAGACCATCCTTATTCTTCTGTAAAAAAACAGTAGCCAATGTATCTTCAGATGCAAAAGAAAAAGTTAAAAATTCCTTTGTAAAATCAGGACTTACTAATGTTGGAGCTTCCTTAAGCGCCATTTTAATCTTTTCAAATGGGTTTTTGCTTCTGCAGTCCGCTTGACCTCCTAATCTTTCTTCGACATAGTTGTAATCTGTTTGATGGTTTCAACAAAATTTGGTATGAACCAATGCAGAAAAATGATTTTACCAATAAAAGATTGTACATCCTTCTTGCTCCTTGGTAAACTTATTTTTAGTATTTCTTTCACCCTTTCCGGATCAATCCTTATGCCATCAGTTGAAACTAAATGACCCAATAACTTACCCTCTTGTACAACAAAATGTGATTTCTTTGGATTGAGAGATAAACCATATTTTCTGCATTTCAGAAAAGTTTGTTTTAAGTGTTTTAGATGCTCATCATCTGATTGTGAAAAGACTGTAATATCATCTAAGTAAATCACTACAAACTTATCTCTTTCCCCTACAAAGGCTATGTCCATAGCTCTTTGACAAGTAGCTCCGGCATTCATTAATCCAAAATACATTTTGTCGTACATGAAAGTACCCCAAGGCGTAGTAAAAGCTGTTTTTTCTCTGTCATCAGGGTGGATGGCAATGTGATTATATCTAGAAAAACCATCAACCATAGAAATTATTTGTGCACCAACTACCTTCTGCAATATTTGTTCTATTTTTGGCAAAGGGTAATTATCCTTCAATGAATACCTATTCAGATTTCGAAAATAAACACACAGTCTGATCTCACCATTCTTTTTCCTGACAGGAACTAAATTGGCTACCCATGAAGAATATCTGAGGGGAACAATAATCTTAGCATCTAATAACTTTTTCACCTCCTTTTCTATAATAGGAAACAAAGTTGTATTTATCCTCCTTAATTTTTGTCTGAAAGGTTTAACATTTGGTTTTAAAGGCACTTTATGCTGTATAATTCCAGTATCATATGTCTTCAAATATTCATATGACCAAGCAAAAACATCAACATACTCTTTTAACAACTTGATGTACCTATTTCTTTGCTCTGCTGTGAGTGCTTTTGAAATATTCACCATTCTAGGATGTTCAGGAGTGCCAATATTATAGTCCACTACATTTTCTTTTGAAGACTGTACAATAGGTTTTAAAGGTGTATCATCCTTTCAAAATATCCTCTCTAAAGGCACCAAACCCTTAGGAATGAAATTACTTTTAAGTTCAATAATCTTGTGACTTGCAATCTCATTTTCTGCAATACCTTCAAACTCTTCAACCTCATCATCTTGTTCTTGATCAATTAAGGAATTGGAAAACTCACCTGTCAGCTCTAAAAACCTTTTTATTTCAATATCATCTTCAAAAAATTTCCATTGCTTTACATAATCAGGCATAGAGGGTCTGTACCTAACCTCAATAGGATACTTTAGCTGTGTTGTTTTGGGAATCCTGAAATGTGTGGCTACTAGGGCAAGAGAATCAGCAGTTTGGTTATGATCCCTAGGAATATAAGTGATATTAAAAGCCACAAATTAATTGTCTATCATATCCCCTACTTCATTATGGTACACTTTCAGCAAATCTTGTTGTACTTGATAGTTGTTCCTCACTTGCTGAACAACCAACTTGGAATTGCCATACACAAAAATATATTGAATACCTAAGTTTTTTGCAGCTTTCAAACCTAACAACAAAGCTTCATATTCTATAGTATTATTGATGGTAATGAATTCCAATTTATACATTAACCTTACTGCTTCACCACCAAGAGATATTAGAAGAACCCCTAGTCCAACACCCTCCTTATATGATGATCCATCAAAATACATTTGCCAAAGTTCATCTTCTTGTTCCCTAGTGTATTTGACTGGATTTTCTTTTTCAACTTGTAATAAACCAGTAGTATCATTATCATCACTAAAATGCAACATAAAAGTACCCAAATCCTTATCAATCACATACAAGGGATGATTTGTAAGGTTCTTGTCATCAGTCACAATATAAGCAAATTGTAACTCTCTATATAACCTTCTGTTTTCTCCTCCAAATATAGGAATGGTGGCATATCATAAGTCCATTTGCAGAGTTCCACCAACCTTCTTGGCCCAATATCTAGAAAGGATCAGTCCAAACTTAGGGGTAATGTCTGCTACTACCACATCCATAATCACACTCTTCATTGGTAGCTGAGCTAAACTAACCACCATATCTTTTATCACTCCTAAACATTTTATAGTTCGTGAATCAAAAGCATACAAATCATGATAAGGTTTTGTTATGCTCAAACCTAAATCCTCCATGACAGCTTTTGGCATTAGGTTATGAGATGCTCCTGAATCCAAAAGGCAATTATGTATCATCTGCTCATGAATAGTTAATGTGATGTAAAAAGGAGGTGATGCAGTTGCCTCATTTTCAGTTTTTCTGCCAAGGATGACCCAATAAAGATTTTAGGACTTTCCTCCTATAAATTCACCGTGTCAGAGGGAAGTTGACTGTTCGATGAACCAATCATTTTCAGAACCGAATTTTTGTAAGAAGGATTCTTCATCAACTCAGTGAAAGGCATAGGGATCTTGATTTTGCCTAATTCATTTTCAAGGTTGAAATTCTACATACTTTTATTCACCTCTTCAACTTCAACATTCTTCTTTTGCTTATCCTGATTTTGTTTTTTCTCTAACACTGGATCAGGCTGCTATTTAGGAGGAAAAACTACCTTTTTCTTAGGATTTTGAACTACTTTCTTTGGACCTAATCTTAAATTTAAAGTTTTCTTTAGCTTAGTTTGATATGCATCAGCAATTACAACAGTCACTTCAAGATTCAAATCATTTTCTGTTTCAAACACATCTACATCATAATATTTTGAGTTTAAAAAATCTTCTTCAGTCAACTGTTCTCCAAAATAATTCATATCCTAATCTGGATCCTCAAAGAACTCTTCCTCTTCAATTTCTTCTTCATCAACTACATTATTCTGAAGTGGTGGTGGTACTTTTTGATCCTTAGTTTTTCTCCTTTCTCATTGTATATCATTGTTTCTTCTCTCTCTGGGAATGAAATGAGGTACAAACTGTCTTTTGAATTGGTTTGGATTATTAGGGTTTCTGTCTCCCTCTTGAACAAGCTTATTTGAATTTTTCTCTAATTCCAACTTGTTTAGTTTTGCTGTCAAGATCTTTACTAACTTGGCCATCTCATCAATTTTACCTTCTGCAGAGTGGGATGTTGAAACCCCTAGAGTTGCCTCTTTCTTTCCCTTCCTATCATATATCTGCTGAGATGTATTTCCCTTCATTCTATTAGAAGTTAATATATTAGAATCCACTTCTAGTGCTGACTCCTGCATGTTAATTAAAGTAACAGGTCTTCTTTCTCTCAAGAGTAGGGAAAACTCATGATCAAAAGCACTAGCATAAGTGAGTTTTCCAGAATTTTTTGAAGGTTTAATCTCTGCAGGGATCTTGCCATACATTTTATTGAACCTTTTTGAAAAATCAGCTATGGTTTCATCCTTATTTCTCCTAAGGGCTCCAAACTCAGTAATGTAATATGTGTGATCCTTGGTATCACCCAACTGTCTCATGAAAAGATCCTGAAGCTCTTCTATTATAGTAATAGAATTTGTAGGTAACTCTCTGAACCATTTTTTGACCTCTCCATCAAGACTCTATACGAACATCCTCATCCACACATCCTTTGCCTCGATATTTTGATTATCTGCATAGCTGAGAAATGCATCCCAATGCTCCTTAGCTATGGTTTCACCTTGTCCATTAAACCTAGGCAAGTATTTTTGGTAATCACCCCCAGGAAGTGCATTCAAAGACTGAGGAAAAACTAAAGGTGCATACCTAGCTGCCACCATTCGGTCCATCATGTCTAATGGCTGATTTTGGGCTGCCATCTTTAAGTTGACTGGTTTAGGTGATGGAAAGACTTGAGTAGAACTTGGATGAAACGGAGTTTTACCAACTTTGAGGTGAAATAAAGGGATTTTTCCAGGAGATATAGTCTTTTCCTTCTTGAAAGATTGAGGATCAGTAAAAACTTGAAAATTACTAACAGGGATTGTAGGCTTCAACCAAGATTAATCTTGTTCTTCTCCCTTGAAAACATAAAAAGGTGATGAAATATCTAGTTGATCAGGGTTACATGGGGCTGGTGATCACTGAGACATTTTGATTTTCCTAGCTGTTTTCAATATCTGTTATGGGTCTAAGACACCCAGTTGTAAATGTGACCTAGGTCTACTTCTTGTTCCAACTCCCTTAGTAGCCACTGTGAAATACTAGTGAAAAGTAGTCTTTAAAATTTGTTGGTTTAAGTTCACCTCTCAAAACCAGTGAAATGATGAGTATCCCAGGGAAAATAGGTTTTCAACTTCATCCGCGGCAATGGTGCCAAAGATGTTAGTGCCAAAAATTGTTCCCAGACTACGAAAGAACAAGGCAACACAATCTCAATAAACACAATTAAGTAAAATAGGTTTTTCTAGGGTTTTGGTTGTAAAGTTTGTAGACAAGAGAGCAAAAAATTCATGAAACCAAAGAAAACACTAAATCATGAGCATTTGAAGGAATGAGATGCATAATATATAGAACATAAACCAAACACAATAATCACAGTACTGAGTTCCACCCACAGTTAACAAGCATTTCATGCATAAAAACCCTAAACAGGAAATGAATATACTAACTGAGTGATTAACACAAATCAGAAATGAATATACTAACTGAGTGATTAACACAAATCAGAAATGAAACCAGTCAATAGTCTAAAAAGGGCTTATAGTTGCATATATTTCATAATTCAGTCATCAAAAACACATTCGAGTTTTTACACTTATCTCATAAACCACAGCCTTATAGCCTCCCCTTGCAACAAAAATCGAACCCTTGGTCCTTTCCAAGACTTACATTTATCTTGATCCTTCAAAAACAGTTACATAACTGATCCAAAACTACTTTTAGGTCATTTGTCGAATTGTTCAATATAAACTATCATTATAAAAAAATGAAATAATTTTTTCAAACTAACTAATAACTGCTCTTCTTAATGTACTATTACAATTCTTTTGTTGCCTCTGCTAAAAGATCAATTCCCTCTAAAGCCTGGGATTTCCTTCTGGCCTTCTGGTGATCTACTTCCAAATCTACAACTCTTCTTGTCAACTCTTCATTCTACTATGTTAGCTCCTGAATAGTTTGCTTTAGTTCTGTAAACTGGTTCTCTATATGTCTTTTTCTTTTTAAAGCTTCTTTAGAAACTGGAATCAATTCTTGATAATGACTATTTACTTCTTCCAGGTATTCTCTCAGTCTTTTATTTGCCGTCACTAATCCTTCATTGCTTTCATGCAGGTACTCAATTCGATGCTTGTATTGCTTGATACTCCTTTGCAAATTTTCATTTTCAGAATCCATGTATTTTCCTTCTAACACTGGCTGCATTCCTTCAGGTATCCAAGGGATTTTTAGCTTCCTAAAAATTTCTTCATCTTCTTCCATATGCTTTGTCAAGGTCATTGGAATTTCTAAATAAATACCCTTCAGCTTCAATACTACACTTAGCTGATTTCTCAACCACCTCTTCTTTCTCTATACCAAGGCTCTTTAAATCATTTTGATGCTGTTCTAGAATCATCTTCTCTCGAACCTCCATGAATATTTCTGAGATCTTAGTATCAGTGAAAACTGGTTTATCTTCTGAAACTATTTGTTTTTTACCCTTTATAACCTTTTTTCTTTCATCTTCACTGTCTTCTAATTTCTCCTGAGATGATGCATGTTCTATTATTGTAATCTTCTTTTCATCTAGTTTAGGGTTTAACAACTTCTTCATATTTAACCTGAGTTTGTTCTTTGGCCTTGTCTTGGGCCTCCAAACTGCTCCAACCTCTCCTAACATTTTCAAAACTTTCCCTTGATGGGTTATTGAAGTTAGTTCAACAACTTTCATTTTCTTCCTTCGTGACACTATCTCTTCTTCAAAATGGGTGTGTAGCTCCTACTTAGAATAAACCCTAGATTTATCAGTGGTATGAACCCTAGCTTCATCAGATAAATATTTTTCCTCTTCTTCAGAGAGTACTGTAATAGGGACTTGTTCCTGTTCCTTCACATCTTCATTTACAATTTGGTTCAGTTCCTTAGGAGAATCATATTCTACGAGCTCAATTTCCTTCACTTCTGACTTTGAAACTTTGTTTTCTTCAACATTAATTTGTTGTTCAATTTCAATGTTTTCATCTTCTTGGTTAGAAGATCTTCCTGGTTCACCACCTTCTTCATTCTTGACTGTGACTTTATTTTTAAGTTTCTTGATCAAATTCTGACCTTTATCTAACTGTCTCTTCTGAGACTGCTCTTCCTTCTCTGTTTGGAAACCAGACCAAAATAGGAAGTATTCCCATGTCTTCTCTCTTTTTTGAAGTACAGTGCTTATGACTAGTTTTAGAAGCCCATGATGAATTACTGATTGTTTGGTGTGATCCTCATGTTCTTTCACCCTGCTAGACATCTTCTGTAAACTTTTCAAGAAGAAGAATGGGAGATTCATTTTGGATTCATACTGAGATGTTGAAGGAATCTAAAATGATACTTAAAAATAAAAGCAAATCTCCCTTCATAAGTGATATAGCTTTGTAAGATTTTAATAGGATCTATCCATTCTGGTTTAAATTTTTGAATTGGTACTCCCTTTCCCCAATTTGCTACTACATCTGAAAGTAGATATCTATGAGCATAAAAAGTGAAAGGAAATTTTTTAAACCAGTATTCACCCTCATCTAAAATCCCTGTAGATTCTGCTAACAATTCCCTGGTCAATTTAAACTTCAAAGTATCAAAAGATACCATATCCTTATCCAAACATTGAGCGAATTTATAAGAGACTTCTGAGTGATAACCTTCAATTCTTTCAAAAAACACTAACCACCCTGCCTTTGAAAATAGTTTTGCACAATCTATAAAATTTTGAACCCAACTCATGTCTGAAGGTTCTGCTCTATTAGTCTTACCACTTCTTTTCATTTTGAGCAATTGTCAAATAGCTTCTGTCAATAAAAAAACTCTAAATCTCTTCAAGGGTTGACAATCTGACAGACAATGATGTATTGGGAAACCTAAAACCCTAAACTGAATTCTCTCGTTTAAACTGATAAATGCTTTAATTCCATTGATAGAGAATTCGTTATTTAGTATGAATTAGGTTTATAAACTAATAATATTCAATCAATTCTGTCATTAATCCTCTACTTAGAAAAAACCCAAATTCATGAAATTTGGTAACGATTCGCAGCCTACCTGTCAAAGTGATGAATCCAGGTGTTGGAATCATGTTTTCTTGACTATCAGGTGTCCAATTACATTCCTCAATCTTCTTTGATCACTTCGATAACTCCAAACGACCACTCCTGAAAGCCCTAGATTTTCACCCTGTTTCAAAATTTGATTACAAACTGCTGATTCTTCGCCACAAACTTCATCTGCTCTACGTGCATTTCAGGGGATACAGGATTCAAGGCGCATTTGTCTCATTATGTTCAACCATCATTATTCCATCACTCTGCAACAGACCACCGCAACTCTCCCTCATGATGATTTACTTGACGTATTCACACCTATCACAATGATCATTCTAGAGGAAACACATATCAAATCCATCAACCCAGTATGAATGACATCTCATTTGTGAGAATTTCAAAAAATCTGACCCAAAAATGATGATTTTTGAACTACGCGACTTTCTTGTAGCGCATGTGTGCAATTTTTCTAGGTTTGTGCTACAAGAAAAATTGCTTTAATGATTTTCAAAAATAAAACTCATGATAATGGTTTAACCTTGGTTAAAGAACTTTAATCAAGATTTTATGTTATTTTTTTAAACCTTTTAATCCATATAAACATTCTATAAGCCCTCTAACTATGAATTCTAATAAATCAAACCAAAATTTGAAAAATAAATCTAAGAAATCATATAAACATGAAAATTAAAGAAAAAAGATTCAAACTATCCTAAGAAACAAATTTTTCTAGGAGAAATGAATAAAACCAAGTTTCAAAACATAAACAAAAATATTTAAAAATAGAAAACAAAAACAGGCTCTTATAGGGGTCATTTATCTAGGTTAGCAACGACCCAGAAGATTTTACATGTCGATTATTTCTGGCCAACGATCTTTAAAGATTGTGTGGAAGTTGTGAAGTGCTGTCATCCTTGTCATCTTTACACTAGAGAGATGTGGTCACATCCTGCTCCGTTATTTCCTGTCATCACAGTGGGACCCTTCATCAAGTGGGGGATAGATTACGTGATGTGAAACCCAGTTTCTGCTGGGGGGCACAAATACATCATTGTTGTTGTATATTACTTCACAAAGTGGGTAGAGGCAATGCCCACCTATAAGGCTGACAGGGAAACTGCAGCTTTTTTCATTTTTAACCAGATTATCACGCATTTTGGTATTCCTAAAGAGATTGTCACTGACCATGGTAGTCACTTCTAAAACAACACGATGACCAAATTGGCTACTATACTAGGGTTTAAACAAAAACATTCGTCTTCTTTCTACTCGCAAGCAAATGGTCAAGTTGAGGTAGTCAATAAGACCTTGAAGAATATTCTCAAGCATACTGTTAACACAGCCCGGTCAAATTGGCACATCATGTTGTATCCTGCGCTTTGGGCTGATCAAACCAATGTGAAAACTTCCACGAGGTTCTCACCTTTCTAACTCGTTCACGGAGAGTGGAAGCAGTAACCCTGGTTGAATGCGAAATCCCATCTTTAAAAACTTCCATTCATGTGTTACCTGATACGACTGAGCTAGAAGAATGTTTTCTACATGTAGAACATTTAGATGAGTTGTGTAGAGATGAATTGACTGCAAACATGACTCACAAGAATAGGGTGAAAAATCAATATGATAAATTGGTCAAACCTAGGATTTTTTCTGAAGGGGAGATTGTCTTTCTCTAGGACCAAGACAAAGAACCCCTAGGGGTAGGAAAATTCGGGACTATGTGGTTAGGACCCTGTGTCATGTCAAAAGTACTGAAGAAAGGGGCATATGAATTAACTGATTTCGAAGGGAATAAGCTTCTTGATCCTAGAAATGGGCTCTACCTGAAGAAGTACTATGCCTAGGCTTAACACTTTTTCTTGTATGTAACTTTATGTACAATAGCTAGCCATTTTGTGTTCTTATATCATCTGTTGGTTGTTACAGATGTCTTTCAAGTGGTTCGTAGGTTTTTTATATGGTGCTAGTTGTCACACTTGCAACCTGGCTTCAGTCACATGGGTTATTTACTCACCCTTAGGACAACTAGTTTCCTCTGGAGGCGCTTGCCTAGGTCCTGCTACCAATAATGTGGCTGAATACAGGGCTGTCATTGAGCTTTTGTGGGATGTCGTGTCACGTGGCATCACCCAGTTGGAAGTTAGACTTGACTCTCAAATCGTGGTTTCTCAGCTCAATCAAGCTTACTAGGTGCGAAACCCTATTTTATTACGTCAGTTCTTGCAAGTTAGGTTATTGGAAAGAGATTTTGATTTTATTACATTCAATCACATTCCAAGAAATCAAAATTCATTAACTGGAAATATATATATGTGTGTGTGTGTGTGTGTGTGTGTGTGAATATCGATTCATATAGATAGGTCTGTTTCTTGATCCTCATATCCATTCATAGATGTATAAATATACAAAAATGTACAAAAATTGGATTGTAATCCATAAAATGCTGCTAGGTCTAATCTTGACCACCCTGGTCACTCTGGTCATCTTGGTCATCCTGTTCCTGAGCCTCCTCAACTTCTTCAGCTGTAGCATCCTTTGCAGCCTCTATGTAAACAGGCACTACCCTGGCTATCCTCCTCATAAGGCGTATCTAGGTAGGTGGGATACCAACCACTAGTTACTGCATAAAGGCAGGGATCTGCTCAATGCGTAAAGTAGAGACTCTTTGGGTAAGCCTAGCTAGCTTCCCTTCAAGAACCCTGATCAAACCTTGATCCTCTCCTGCCACTGGTCACATGTACATACGAGGATTCCCATCAAGGCATACTAGTCCAATATCTGCATTTTAAATGTTAAAAGGATTAAAAAAATTATACATATGTATATATCTTTAATGATTTAAAATTCATAAAAATTTAAAAAATTGAAAAACCAAAATACCTGATGCTCCCCATGCTTCTCCTGGAGGGAGGACAAGGTCATTGTTACCCTATAAATCCATCCTAGCATATGGAAACTGCTCCACTGCTGGTAGCTATCGTCCCCACCATAAGTAGAAGTCATCATCGTAGACACTCTGAACCGAGCCACCACCACCCTGGAGGAGAAAAATTTCTCCCCACCTACTCAGTCTAAGCTAACGGGGAGAGAAATATGGTAGAGCTACTGCAGGGCTAAGGGTAGGTACTCTCTCAAATAAAAGGCCACCAATATGCTACAATAGCCAAAGTTCTTCTGCCAGCCTCTCTTGCAGTCAGAGAGTTGCTTCTTCATATCGGGATTACTCCCAAGCACTAGTCAAATAAAGCTCCCTATAGGAATTCCACCGCAATTCTCATTTGGTTTCGAGTTGCAAGATGGAGTGATGACCATCCTACAACCCTCACTACTATGCTTACCAACTCTTGTAATTGAAAGATATGGATATGTGCAATAGGGATGCAAGTTCCCCTTTTTAGAGTGTTGGGCGTGCAGTAAGTGTCAATATAGTTCTGAACACTTAGAAGCTTACCACCCCTGCCGATACCTTCCAAGTTGACAGGTGCTCCCATCATGACAAACCCGCAATAAAATAGATGTCTTCCAGTGCAATTTCTAGAATCTCACCTTGTAGGTCAAATGCACCTAGATCATGATCCCAGTAGTTTATCAAAAAATCCAGCAAGCGGATAGTGGATTGCATAGGTGAAGTACAAAAGAACTTTAGCAACCCACTTTTCCATAATGCATTCACCGTGGGGGCACTTTGAATTGCATCTTGGTCCATGGTTTCATGTTCCCTCTCCCTCCACTCCAACACCATGTTTTAGCCTATCCATAAAGCCAATTTCAAACATGAAAAATCATTAAAAAACTTTGATTTTGGCCCTAATTATGATTTTTCTATATTGCGCAGTATACACGACTCTCCTTCAGACATGTCGTGTATCATACATGGGTTTCCTTTGGGAAATTCGTGTGTAAAATGCGTGTACGCAACTGTGAAAGTCACATACCCAGGTATACGACATGACCCCTTTAAAATTGGATTAAAACATTAAAATTTTGCATAAAATTGAAAATTTGAATGGATGAAATAAAAGAGCATGAAGAGCTGATTTACCTGGCACTTGCGAATTTGAAAATCGTCCACTGGTTTGTCCACACCGAGCGATTGAAGTCAGAGGTAAAAATTGCCTATATTGGCTAAAATTATGAAATGGTGATTTTGATTTCTATTTTTGAAATAAATTCAAAATGTGGGTTTTTTAGCCTATAGTTTTAATTTCTATTAAAAATCAAACTAATACCATGTCATGTTTGCCTAATGCAACAGGTCCAAGGTTACTTAAAAGTGGTTATTCACTCATATAGGTTAGAATTTTGGTCATTTGTATGCATTTTTGCATTTATACCTAATCCGACTTAACCCTATGATCACTACTTTGACCACAAACTATGGTATTTAACCATCATTACCTTGTCTATACCATTGTTCTTCCGTGGATAGGGCTTTCTTTCCATGAGCACCCTAGGTTAGAACACATTATTGTCTTTTGGTACTCATGCCGCATTTGTCGTAGGTTAGGGGATCCTTTCTTAGCTACTTTTCATGCCAAATTGAGCCTCATTTTGGTATCTTTTTACAAGCTATCCCCTTTATAAGGCTTCCCGCCCTTACAGAGTTTCTTTAGGCCCAGGTCTAACTCCTCAAAATAGACTTGACTGACGAGTAAACTTGTCCATTCAAGCTTGTTAAGAATATGTGAATGGGAATCCACATTGGTCCTAGGTTATCACTTGGAACATTTGGAATAACATGAGAAAGGATCACTCTCTTTTCTATGGAATTGAGAAGAGTATTATCAGGCATAGATTTATCACTTTTTCGGACCTGAGGGACTAAACTTACGGAAAAGGAGCACCTGGTATGAGCTTAGTTTTTTCTTTTTCATGCTCTAGACCTAAGCATGAAAAAGATTCTGAGTGTACTTTATGTCTTTGTCATGCTCGTTAGACACTAAGAAAAAAGCATTGAGTTTACTATTGTAAGGCCCATTTCTCGTAATCAAATGGATCTTTTCGAGTGATCTTGCTTTCCTTCACACTCATAAAACTCAAGATATATGTTGCTCTTGAAGGAGCGTTGGGTAGGTGGTAATTTAACCTTTTTTGGACCTCTCTGAATAAGTATGAAAAAGGTGTGCCCAGTCTTCTTCGGAAGATAAGGTAGTTCTTCTGTGGTATGTTTTATACGTTTTCGGCCTCAGGAGACTAATTTGGACGAAAAAGGAACCCCTTGGAGTCTTCTTCAGAGTTTTTAGACTCTCTAAACATGAAAACACCAACGAGCATGTACTAGTTTGGGCTCGTAAAATCCATGAATTAGTGACATCATGAAGAATTATTCTCTCCCCTCTTCAAGCTTGTCAAAAATTAAGAGCGACCTGAGTTGACTTTCCTGGAATCCTTAAAATTTAACAGGAAAGATAAGGAAAAAGTTTTCTTTTTTTGTTACAAATGGTGGAAGCATGTCTTCCTTGAACATAGCACTCTCTAAACTTTCTGATACTCATGTCTCAGTGTACAATTTCAGTTTCAACTATTACTTCGAGTTTTCTTACTCCTCCACTTGTCCTTTATACATGGGGAATCTGATCATGTCTCCTACATGAAAGATAAGTATGTTTGTCCTAACTGCAAAGTTAAAAGCTGTCTTGGGTAATATTTGTGTCATGCTCATTGTTCAAGGATTTATCCATGTTTATGCTAATTATCCTGATTCTATCATTATCCTATCTGACTATTACTTGTGTCTTCCTTCCTTTATCCAGTTCCTAGTCACTTTTGCATTCCATTGGAGGATCTATTGCCTTCCTCATCACAACATGGTTTCTCATCAGCACTTCTTGAATATGAAGACCTAGAGTTTGAATGATGGCACCTTAGGATTCACTTTCATCATTAGTGAACTCCTTTGCTTCATTTTTTAGTTTCACCTATTAATTGATAATCTGTTGAATTCTTTCCATGTTCGAAATCAACACATCTATTCACATGGCCTAGATTGTACTGGTTCCTTTGGATTTTGACGAAGACCTTGGGTTCACATCTATAACCTAATTTGCACAATATTTTGTTGTGTTCACCTTACAAAGCTTCCATATTTTGAAGACTCATCATTGTTTATTGTGGCTTTGATCCACCTTTGTAATATACGTGGTCTTGTACCTGTATCATATGATGTAATCAAATATTGTAAAGGAGCTAGTGTTCCAGTATATTGAACATGGCATCCTCAAATATGATTTTGTATATGACATTGATATGTATTTGTTTCAGGTACATCCTCTGCTTCCTTAGACTTCTGAGTTCTCCAAGATTAAGATTGTAATGCATTCTGTCCATCACTTCCATCTGACCTCACACATTAGGGGACATCAGTTATCAGCCAAAATGGCACTTCTCCATCTGAGTGCTAACATTCACCATGTCGGTACACAAAAGAACAATTTGGATTGAAGTGGACAAAACACTATAGATGTGCATGACCTTTGATGCATTATCTTCAGACCAGCCTTATATATTTTTATTCTGAGTTTTGGTATGCATACATGAATATGTGCATTGCAACTTGTGTGTCATACGTGACTATTTTCATTACAACCCGCATATACCTTGCATGAGTGAGTTTCCTTTGAGAAAATGCGTGTCACATGTGAGTTACCTATATTAATACCCACATATACCTTAATTCGACATTAAAAAATATAAATCGAGATTAGATGAAATTAGTTGGGCCCTAATACATAACTATCCCAACTGTCTCAACCATCCCAACCTTCGAAACCACTCTATTTCCAAAAGTATAAATAAAGGCCTTGGGTAGGGCTAATCAATCAATTTTTGGAGAGCAAAGTTATGCTAGTGGTATATCTTCAAAGTCTTGGAGTAGCAGAACTCAAAGTCCTCGGTTGCAGAGGAGTCCTTGTGTCAGAAGCAGGGTTGTATTTTTACCTATTCACTTTTTGTTAATAAAGAGAATTCTTCTTCCAATCTTGTATTGTGCTTATCTCATGTATATTCGTTTAATGAATATGTTCAATGGTGTTATTAATATGCCTTTCATCTAACCTTTGATTTATATATGTATGAGATATCGCTTGAAGAATTGGCTCTTTGTAGATGAAGAGAAGCATCCCTAGAAGCTTTGGAGAAGATTGGAGTGAGAGAAGACCAAGCTTGGATCAACCGCCATAAACTAGGTAAGCCAAGATATCTTCCTATTCTCATTCCAGTTTCTATAAAAGTTGATTGTCTGCAAGTATAGTAGTAAGATGGTAACCCCAGACCCTAGGTTACAAGGGTGAAATAACTTGTATAACAAGGGGTTGAAGGAATATGTTTAGAAGTATGTGAATGAATGTAAGGTATGTCAGTAAAACAAATGAGAACTGACATACCCAGCTGGTTTATTACAACCATTTCCCATTCCAGAGCAAAAATGGGACAATATATCGATGGATTTCATCACTGGTTTTCCCAAATATTTGGGAAAGGATTGCATATATGTGGTAGTGGATAGATTGAATAATTTTGCTCATTTATTTTCTTTTACATCCTATTTTAGTGTTGCACCAGTGGCTGACCTTTTTTCCAAAGAAATCTTCAGATGGCATGGGCTCCCCAAGAGCATTGTGAGTGAGAGAGATGGTAGATTCATGAGTGCTTTTTGGTAAGAAATTTTCAGATTGGTGGGCACTCAGTTCACTCCAAGTACAAGATACCATCCCCAAACTGATGGAAAAACAGAGAGGGTGAATAAATGGTTGGAAGGGTACCTCCAAAACTATGTGGGAGAATAACAGAAAGCTTGGACAAAATGGCTACACTTGGGTGAGTTTTTCTACAACACCACCTTTTACATGTCAATAGGGATGTCTCCTTTTAGAGAATTATATGGTTACTATGCACTTACATTTTCTGATATGATATTTGGTGATAGTAGAGCTACAAAAGATAAATATTGGGTGGAAGAAAGCCAATAAATTTTAAATCTTTTAAAAGACAATTTGCAGGTTTCCCAAAATCAGCAAAAACCATATGTAGATAAACATAGAGAGGAAAGGACCTTTCAGGTTGATGATTTAGTGTATTTGAGGTTGCAGCCATACAAACAAAAATCTCTCAAAAGTAATGGAGTAGAAAATATAAAACCAAGATACTATGGGCCTTACAAGCTAATCTGGAAGATTGGAGAAGTAGCATATGAGTTGGAACTTTTGGAAGGGAGAAAAAATCATAATGTATTTCATGTTTCTTGTATCAAGAAAGATATTGGTCAGAAATTTTTCATTTTAGATACACTCCCTCCTTTTAATGATGAAGGAAAACTCGCACCTATTCCGGAAAAGGTTTTGAAGACAAGGGAGAGAAGATTAAGGAGAAGAACAATCAAATAATACTTCGTGCAGTGGAAGGATATACCAAGTGAAGTTGCCACATGGAAAGAGGAGAATATTTTTCATCATCCAAATCTGAAATTGGTTGAGGACAAGCAATATTGGGTGGGGAGGACTGTAATGTCCCCATTTTAAATAATTGCATAGCAAGAAAATTCCATCAATCCTACTAGTTCCCTAGGTTGGGTGGAAACATTGGAAAGTTAATAAGGGAGCTAATAAAGGGTGTTTAGACATTAGAAGGAATAAATATTTATTTAATGGATTTAATTAAATTAATTCAAGTGAAAAATGAAATGGCTATGGAGAATTGAGACACATGGAGACTATGGGGCCCACTCAAGATAGAATTCCTATGTTAAATGGCATCCTCCTCTTGCCATCTAGAATCTATGGGAAGCCTAATGTTTTTGGATGGATTATAAAGTTCATATACTTTTCCATATACTTCATAGGTCAAATTTGGGATGAATTGTAACTTACATAGGAAGAGGAAGAGCCAAATGGGAATTTCATGGAAACTTGGATAGATTCCCCTTACATTTATGACATCTATGACACAAATGATGGAGATTCTATGAAATTTATGACACAAGTAATATCTAAAGGTTGAAATATGACATATATGACATTTCGGGTCAAAATATACCATCCAATAGAGCTCTCATGTGATTTTGGGAAGCTCAATGGGCTCCTACTCAAATTTGGGGAAGGTGGAAGGCTAGGAAAGAGGGGACACATGTCAATTCATGAGCACACATCATAATTCGACTTGGATTGAGTTTGTGGATGGATTAGGAAACTTTGAATTCAGAGAGTTCATAGGGTTTGAATTGATATCTAGGGTCTCCTCTAGTAAATTTGAGAGTTTTCATTGCAGGTTGTTCAAGTGTTCTTTATCACTCAGTGCACAACAACGAATGGAGCACTCTCATACCTATTTTCTCACTCCATTCAACTATTTTGAATGGAATTCCAAAATGGTGATCCAGTTGAGGTCGAAAGGTCTCTACTAATTAACCATGGGAACATAGAATGATCCCAACTCAGTTTTTGAGAGGTCTAAGCATTTCAACAAATTGAATGAAGCATTGAGGATGATTTTATTATATTATGGAAGCCATATCTTGGGACAAAAATGGTCTTCACATAGATTTCACAAGAGAAATAAGAGGAGAATAATTGAAGGAAAATATGAGAAATATTCAATTAATTTATTATTCACATTATGGGTGAATATAAAATACAACATCAATGAATAATTCAAATACCTACTCAGGTAGTTGAATCTACCAATCTAGACAGACTCTAGAGCTAACTAGGAGTGGGAAAATCACCATTATAGCTAACTAGTGCAACTGCAGATCACTAAATCAGTTAATAACCTGTTACACTCAGTTAAAATCAGTTACAATTAGTTAACTGAAGGGGGTAGGTGAACAAAGGCACCTATATTCCCATGAATCATGAAAACTATTGCTAGAGACACTTGAAGTGATATAACTGACAGGGATCCGAGTTTAACTAAGGATAATTAATGGCCTACTGGGGTGAACTGCTGGACATTGCTGGTGGCACTACAAGTGGGTTCCTATAAAAAAAGGATTGATCCTTGGAGCTCCAAAATGCATACAGATAGGTTCAGTAAGTGGCATATGTCCACTATTTATGTACCCCATGCATTGGTGAAGTGATGAGACCTCCTAAGATAGGGAAATTAATCAAATATAATTTATGTGGTCAAAGAAAACAAAAAGAGGATTAATAATAATCCTAACACTTCTGTTTAATCCTATATGTGTTCTATCTAGGACCTGGTAACTAAGACCAAAGTTCACCCATTACAATCTAAATGCAAACATAATTTGTCCATAAAAAAATTGAGGGAAAAAGCAAAACCGCATGGGGAAAATCCTTCCTAAAAAATGGACATGGCACAGAATTTAAATGAACATATTTACTCTATCTTTTTTCTTCACTTGAATAAGTTTTATGCACTGCTTCTTGGTGAAAAATTTGTAGATTTGTTGTAGATTCCTTAATCATGTATCAATTTTTCAATGTTATGTAGACAAAAAGCACAAGGAGAGACCCTGTGTAGCTCATATTATGGTGTTGAAGGAGAATCATATGAATTATTCTTGATGTGAAAACATAAAATATCATATGTGAACATAAAATCAGATATGGAAAAGAGATATGTGCAATCATCTCCTAACCAAATAACATCAATGAAATTGAAATGCACAATTTCTAGTGTAGCTGCATAATGGTGAACTCGATCGTGAACCTTTTTCCAAAACTGATGTGAAACATTTCTAATTATGTAATAGAGCTTAAGAGGCTATGATATATTAGAAATTAATTCATATGGAGCAACAAGAAACCAAGCTATAGTGGCTCCAAAATCCAATTGAGTCACAGTAGGAAAACAGTCCTGAAACAGATCACCTTGAGATAACGATCATAAGTACCAATTGGTGAAACCAATTCTGATTAAACCTATGGTGTTGGACAAGGACATATGAGTCTACCTCAGTACAAAATTTCAGACACGGAGGAGCAATACTTTCAGAGATACTGCAGAAACAACATTAGGCATTTCTGCAGAAGAAATTGGCAAACTAGGGCTTCCTGTTCTGGGAGCTTCCCTTCACTGTTTTCAAATAAGGAGTACACTAGAAATCTCACCTTGAAGAGGTATATCTTTATATCCAATCAAATTTTAAATATTCCAAGTTTTGAAAATTAGGGTTTCTCTGACAAACCCTAGATCAACGAGCTTCGGAACCAGGACAAACACCTCAAATTGGTAAGATCTAATATTTTTCTATTTTCATTTGAGGTTCTCATTTCAAAGTGATCTATCAAATCAGCTTAATGATAATATTGGTGAAGTTGAAAACTTCCAAGCATGGAAGTATATTATCTCTCTGAAGAAAATGAATTGGACACCTACATAAGTAGAGAGGTTCCAATTCTAGAGGGAGATGAGGCTAAAAGCCTTGCACAAGAAGAACTTGGTCAAGGCCAAGAACATCATTGTTGATTCAATCACATATCACCTTATAGCACAAGTTTCTTCCCTAAAGACACTGAAATAGATGTTTTATTCCTTGACCAAGCTATTTGAAGGGAAGAATATAAATCGTAAGATGACTTTAAGGAACCAGTTGAAGAATGTGAAGATCCAGAATGCAGAGACCATACAGTCATACTTTACAAGGGTCTCTCAAATCAAAGAATAACTTGAAGCAGTAGAAGAAGAAGTGGAGAATGCAGAAGTTGTGATAACCACCTTGACTGGCCTCCCAGTATCATGGGATTCATTCATTCGAGGAATATGTTCTAGAAGGAAGTGATTACTTTCAACAGACTCTAGGAAGAGCACACACAAGAATAAGCTCGACTCATAATAAGAGAAAAGAATATGGGAGCAACTGAATATGAAGCCCTCACCATCCAAAGAATATCCTTCAAGCGATGAGGAATATGAAGAACTTAACTCTTGAAGAACCTTTTATCCATCTTATTATTTGGATAAGAAATGATGAATGAAGAAGATTATGAAATTGAAGGCCCAAGAAGGATTCTACCCACAAAACAAATAAAGATAAGTATTCAATTGTCTTTTCATGATATTGTTTTGTTATGCATTTGTTTATATTCAGTTGATGTATTATGAATGATACAATGTTTTCATTAATGACAATATACTACTAATATGCATGTGATGGGTAAGTAGCTCATGGTGCTATACAACTCTCCATTGCTACTTATCTAGAATGAAACCTCTTTGCTGACATATTGGATTAGTGCACAATCTCAATGTTGTCCTGGTAGAGATGGAAGGCATATAGAAAATTTTCCATGAGATATGGATGAATGTTGTATTGGCTAAAATAGTTGCATGATCATATATTTATGCATAAGAATTTTCCATTATGAATATGCATTAGGAAAGATCGCGTACAATCACCTACAAGCAAAGAAGGATGAGACTTGCTCCAAAGAACAAGTGACGACAGTTCAAGAAGAATGATGTCTAGGATGCAGTATCGAGACTTGAAGAGAAGTCCGTAGTTCCATCGTGCAGTTGATGGAAACATCACGGGATACAAGGAAATATTCATAGCACGAGGAATAGACTATGAAGAGACATTTGCAACCACTAGAAATACACATGACATGCAGAATCATGTGTGTAAATGAATTAAGGCCTTGTACGAGCTCAGAAGACACCCGTGAGATAACACATACATGAGGATCTTGAATATCACCTAGAGTGATGAAACTCTTAACCTTTGCTACAAGGTTGAAGATGAAATCCTATAGAGGATGACAAGCTCATAGATGGGCGCGAGAATAACTTTTTAAAAAGTTCAAGATAGAGGATCTCGGTATCTAGTGATCCTAGATGGATACATAGAATATTAGTAGCAGAGGAAGCTACTTGTCACTCTAGTACAGAATGTTTCAATGCATAGAGTACGAAAGATAGAGGGAGAATGATGCTTCTCTTCAAAGGAAGTGTCTGCAAAATATCCTGAGATTCAACATGGTACGACAGGATGGACAGATTACTGATGATTCTAGGCTTTACTAAGAGTAAAGAGGATTCCAACCTTTGCTTCAAGGTTGAAGGTGGAATACTAGTGATGCTCCTATTATATGAAAAGAGGAACTCATTAAAGTTTCACGAAGAGAAAGCTTGCTGCTGAGTTTGAAATGAAGGACTTGGGTATGATGCACTATTTTCTAGGCATGGAAGTGTGGCAGAATGTGGATGGAATCTTCCTCGGATAAGGGAAGTATGCAGTAGAGATCCTGAAGAGGTTCATGATGATGGAATGTAAGGCCATGACCACACCTATGGCATCGAACCTAAATCTATTGAGTGTTTCTTCATCAGAGACGGTTGATGCTACGATGTATCGTCAGATGATTGGTTCCTTGATGTACCTGATGAATACAAGATCAGATATTTTCTTTGCTGTGAACACCTTGAGCCAGTTCCTGACGGATCCGAGACATGTTCACTTGATTGATGCAAAGCATGAAGTGATGTATTTGAAGGGTACAGTTGAGTATGGGCTTAAGTATGAGGAGAATCAGAAGATTAACCTAGAGGGTTATGTGGATTTGGATTGGGTAGTGCCATCGATATGAAGAGCACTTCAAGGTGTTGCTTCAGTATGGGATCAGGTGTGATCTCTTGGTTTAGCAGGAAACAGTCTTGCATGGAACTGAGTACAACTAAAGTAGAGTATGTCGCAGCTTGTTCAACTAGTTTTGAGGTAGTATGGCTGAGGAAGCTACTATCTGATTTATTTGATCTCTAGCTGGATGCTACTTGTATATATTGTGAACCAGAGTTGTTCGAATTTGTCTAAGAACCTGGTGTTCCATGACAAATCAAAGCATATCGAGATCAAATACCACTATATCAGGGATATGGTACATAGGGGAGCAGTGAAACTATAGTATGTTGTGATGGATGAACAGATAGCTAATGTGTTGACTAAACCATTAGCTGGAGTGAAGTTTGAGTACTTCAGGGAGAAGCTTGGTGTTCCCCTGATTGAGGTTCCCTCCAAAGGGAAGTGATGAGTCTGTGAGCCATTATGACATGGTGAGAGGATTAGTTCCTTCCATGGTTAGATGTAAAGGCCGAGCCATTCTGTCATGGTGAGAGGATTGGTTCCTTCCATGGTCAGATGTGAGTGTTGAGCCATTCTGATTTGATTGAGGGATGTGTTCCCACATGATCAAATATAAGCGTTGAATTCCATTCTCTGAATGGAGGAACCTGGTCAGTTACCAGGAATACTCAGCCTAGAGTGAGAGCCATTCTGATATGATTGAGGGATGTGTTCCCACATGATCAGATATAAGCACTGAATTCCATTCTCTGAATAAAGGAACCTGGTCAGTTACTAGGAATATTCGACCTAGAGCTAAGGGCCATTCTAATGTGATTGAGGGATGTGTTCCCACATGATTAGATATAAGAGTTGAAGGCCATTCGTTGGGATAATGGAGGCACCTGGTCAGTTACTAGGAATCCTCAGCCTAGGGCTAAGAGCCATTCTGATGTGATTATGGGATTGGTTACAACAAGATCAAATGTAAGTGCAGAGCATTTTCATAGATGATAGTAGGTGTGTCCTATCATGTTGGTGATTGTAAGTGTTGTTCCTTTTCACAGATGGTAGTAGGTGTGTCCTACCATACTGATGAATGTACGTGTTGTTCCTTTCCACAGATGATAGTAGTTGTGTCCTATCATGCTGGTGGTTTTAAGTGCTGCTCCTTTCCACAAATGATAGTAGGTGTGTCCTATCATGCTGGTGGTTGTGAGTGTTGTGCCTTTTCACAGATGGTATTAGGTGTGTCCTACCATGCTAGTGATTGTAAGTACAGTGCCTTTTCATAGATGATAGTAGGTGTGTCCTATCATGCTGTTGAATGTAAGTGCTGGGCCTTTTTGACATGGTTCTTGGATGTGTTCCTCCCATGGTCAGATGTGAGTGCTGGGCATGCCTTTCTGACATGGTGTTGGATGTTTTCCTCTCATGGTCAGATGCAAGTGCTAGGTCTATTCTGACTTAGGGTCAGATATAAGCGCTAAAGAAGACCTACATGGAGGCTAGACCTACAACCAACATGGAAAAGGATTGGCTTTGTAGAACTTCCTGTGATGAGAAGAATGAAGAGATAGCACCATTTGATTGAGATAGCGGAAGCAGTGATGATCCAGCTTTGATGATGATCCAGTGATGATACAGACTTGATGAAGATGAATTGAAGATGAAGATGACTTGATGATGATCTAGATGATATAGAGAAGAATAATTGTGCTGATAAATTGTGTCGAGAGAATACCTTCCTAGTTAAGAGGGAGTGTTGATGTATTTGTAACTTCAGAATGTATTCACTTGTATATCTTATGTATTGTACCCCGATGTTTATTCTGGGAAGTATCTATAATGTAATTGAGTCATGTCATGCCCCGATGTTCTGATCAGGAGATTCAATAATGTAAACAAGTCATGTAAAGTCATTGAGGTTAACCCTCCATTGTAATTCGGGGCAATAGTCCCCACAATTGTGTCAAGTTTAACCCTCCTTGTTGATTGAAGGGCAAAGTCCCCACAGTTGTGGGGCACTAGGGTTATTAGACTCTCCTAGAGATGTCAGCCCTAGTAAGTAATTAAGTGGGGCCAACATGTTGAAGTGGACATTAAGTGAATGAAAGAATATAAATAGAGAGTGAGCCTCTATATTTATCACACACACACTCACTCATTGGGGTGCATGAGTGAGAGAGGAGAAGCTCTCTCAAGTGAGAGAGAGATAACAACTGTGGAGATCATCTTTTTTCTGTTTGGGTTTTACTGCTGCCATTGGTGCTCATTCTATATCTAAGGAAGTTGCGGGGTTTTCTCCTTTATATTTTCCCCAAGGAAAATTCTTTGCATCTCTTGGCTCTTGTGTTTATTGTTGTGCATGTTATTCTCTCAGATAAGATCCTAATATCATATTTCTTAAATGATAAAAATCTAACATAGCCCCCCCTTATTTATGACCAAGAATGCTTCACATGTGTTCACATGGCCATTTGTGACTGTTTGAGGTGGTTTTGGAGCTCATTGGTCTACCTAGGGGGGTTTGAGGTCCAATATAAGCCTGCCACATGTATGCCACCAATTTTCTTCCAAAGGATAAATATTTTATCATATTACATTATAATCACGTTCCATACAGATTTACATGTTGGATAGTAGTATTAAACTCAGTTATTTGGTAGCATCTCTATGTGTTAATATTGCTCTTTTACATTGTTTTCTTCATGTTTTATCAAATTATTTAGTTGTGAGGATTCTCTTAGCTTCTATATATTGTTGTGAATCAAAATTTCACATGGTATCAAATCTCTTTGGAGCTAAAAGTCAAATTCAGATAGTTCATGGGGTTTGAATTGCTATCTAGGGTCTCCTTTAGTAAATTTGAGAGTTTGCATTGCAGGTTGTTCAAGTGTTCTTTGTCACTCAGTGCACAACAATGAATGGAGCACTCTCATACCTATTTTCTCACTCCATTCAACTATTTTGAATGGAAGTCCAAAATGGTGATCCAGCTGAGGTCGAAAGGTCTCTACTAAGTAACCATGGGAACATAGAATGATCCCAACAAATTTTTTGAAAGGTCTAAGTATTTCAACAAATTGGATGAACCATTGAGGATGATTTTATTATATTATGGAAGCCATATCTCGGGACAAAAATGGTCTTCACATAGATTTCACAAGAGAAATAAGAGAAGAATAATTGAAGAAAAATATGAGAAATATTCCATTAGTTTATTATTCACATTATGGGTGAATATATAATACAACATCAATGAATAATTCGAATACCTACTCAGCTAGTTGAATCTACCAATCTAAACAGAATCTAGAGCTAACTAGGAGTGGGAAAATCACCATTATAGCTAACTAGTGCAACTGCAGATCACTAAATCGGTTAATAACTTGTTACACTCAGTTAAAATAAGTTACAATTAGTTAAGTGAAGGGGGTAGGTCAACAAAGGCACCTATATTCCCATGAATCATGCAAACTACTGCTAGAGACACTTGAAGTGATCTAACTGAGGGGGATCCAATTTTAACTAAGGATAATTAATGACCTACTGGGGTGAACTGTTGGACACTGCTGGTGGCTCTCCAAGTGGGTTCATATACAAAAAGGATTGATCCTTGGAGCTCCAAAATGCATACAGACAGGTGCAGTAAGTGGCATATGTCCACTAGCTATGTACCCCATGCATTGGTGAAGTGATGAGACCTCCTAAGATAGGGAAATTAATCAAATAGAATTTATGTGGTCAAAGGAGACAAAGGGAGACAAATTAACACTCCCCTTTAATCCTATATTTGGAATACCTAGGACCTGGTATCTAAGAAAAAAGGTCACCCATTACAATCTAAATGCAAACATAATTTGTCCATAAAAAAATTGAGGGAAAAGGCAAAACCGCATGGGGAAATCCTTCCTAAAAAATGGACATGGCACAGAATTTAAATGAACATCTTCACTTTGTCTTTTTTCTTGACTTGAATAAGTTTTATGCACTGCTTCTTGGTGAAAAAATTTGTAGATTTGTTGTAGATTCCTTGATCATGTATCAATTTTTCAATGTTGTGTAGACAAAAAGCATGAGGAGAGACCCCTTGCAACTCATATTATGGTGATGACGGAGAACCATATGAATTCTTCTTGATGTGACAACATAAAATATCAGATGTATAAAATCAGATATGGAAAAGAGATATGTGCAATCATCTCCTAACCAAATAACATCAATGAAATTGAAATGCACAATTTCTAGTGTAGCTGCATAATGGTGAACTCGATCGTGAACGTTTTTCCAAAACTGATGTGAAACCTTTATAATTATGTAATAGATCTTATGAGGCTATGATATATTAGAAATTAATTCATATGGAGCAACAAGCAACCAAAGTATAGTGGCTCCAAAATCCAGTTGAGTCACAGTAGGAAAACTAGGTGCAACTAGTCTACATTGACAATTAGGAAAATCTGGTGAGCATAATGATCTAAAATTAGAATTAATAAATGTTATATCAGACCGAAATGTTTTTAATAGAAGGCCACTTATATCCAATGACAAGGAAAACCAACCAATGACAGAAAAAAATATATGATAACAACTTTCACCAGTGATACAGTATAGGAAACCATGAAATTATCTAATTTACCAATTGAGGAATTTGGGAGTTGTTGGGTATTCTGAGTATCAAATGGATGGGACATAGGTGTCATAACACTCATATCTGTTGATGTATATGTAACTTCGGAATGTATTCTTCTATGTATCTTATGTATTGTAACCCGATGTTTATTCCGGGATGTTTCTATTATGTATTTGAGT
>LPNX010774438.1:287822-311287 GCA_001517045.1 Pseudotsuga menziesii
ATCATCCTGAAAATCATCTTCTAAATCATATAAAGAATAATCTAAATTTAGTTTGAAGGATTCAGATGAAGACAAGTCAGAAACTAGTGGTAAAAAACTAGTATTAAGAGGAGATGGTTCTGGGAGAATGATAGGTATTTTTTCAAGGGGAGGAAAAGAGATTTCTGATTCTGATATATAAGAATGAGTATAAAAATTAGAGACATAAAAAACATACTTTATTCTAGCAACCAAAGCATGAGAATCATTACCTTTGTTTTGCATAGTGTTACACTGCCCTTGGGGATCAACTAAATTTTCCTTTCTTGCAAAATCTAGAACATCAATGTTGTTTATTTAGAGAAACTGACACATGATGTCCATTTTATTTTTAAATAAAGAAATTTAATTGTGAGAATATTTTCTGCAATAGGTACACTTTGATCTTCCTTTCTTATTTCTCTTCTTCTTGAAATTCAATCCTTCATCAGTAGAGTTAGAACCTTCATCTTCAGAGTGCAAATTTGGCTTTTACTCCTTCACTTTTGCTTTCCTTTGGAATTGAGATTCTTGCTTCCAAGAGAAGCAAGAACATGATCCTTTGAGGTTTTGAGAGTCCCCATTTGAATCATCTTGAATTTCTCTTGAGTGAGGGAATCTATGAATGCATCAAAGGATGGAATCCTCCAATTTCGAACTGCAAGCTTAGTAGCATATAATGTTGACACAAACACTGAGTATTTCAGACCCAACTTCAATAGAATGGAGACTATTAATCGATCTTCTTTCTTCTCAATTCCACACTTCTTGATAAAAATAACTAGTGACTTAAACATAATGATGAATTCCTCAATTGTTTCAAATTCACTTGGTCTCAATGAGATCAACTCATTATCCAATTGATGCCCTCTAAGATCATCTTGATTTTTGAAGAGGGATTCAAGTTTGATCCACACTTCATTAGGGAATTTCAACCCATGAAGATGGAAAATAAGTTCTAGAGAAAGAGAGAGACAAAGAAATCCATAAGCTTCATCCTTCCTGTTATGCCACCTTGCTTTCTCAACAAGTACATTAGGCTCGATTTCTAAGGCCATAACAAATCTGTAGAGACCTTTACTGCATAATAGTATCTCAATATTGGCTTTCCATTCATGATAATTGAAGGAATTCAAGGTTACTATATTAGATATATCCATTCTTTGCTGTTGTTCTTCTAGTGAGACAACTGAATACTTGCAAAAAACTAGAAAGAGAATTTTTGTAAGATGAATCAAACTATATTTTGACAAAGAGCACATTTTCAGATTCCACCACACTTGTAGAGACTTCTCTGGACAAAATCTAGAGTTGGAAAGGTAAATATTATAGGATTTATGTGGAAACTCAGTTCCTTCTAGTGCATCAATGGAAATATCCGAGGGAGATTCGAATAGCCTAACCGGAATCTGATACCATATTAGATTCTGACATGAAGATCTTGGGACAAAAATGGTCTTCACATAGATTGCACACGAGAAATAAGAGAAGAATAATTGAAGAACAATATGAGAAATATTCCATTAATTTATCATTCACATTCAAGGGTGAATATATAATACAACATAAATGAATAATTCGAATACCTACTTAGGTAGTTGAATCTACCAACCTATACTGACTCTAGAGTTAACTAGGTGTGGGAAAATCACCATTATAGCTAACTAGTGCAACTACATATCACTAAATCAGCTAATAACCAGTTACAATCACTTACAATCAGTTACGATCAGTTAACTGAAGGGGGTAGGTGAACAAAGGAACCTATATTCCCATGAATCATGAAAACTGGTGCTAGAGACACTAGAAGTGATATAACTAATGGGGATTGGAGTTTAAATAAGGATAATTAATGACCCACTGGGGTGAACTATTGGACACTACTAGTGGCACTCCGAGTGGGTTCCTATAAAATAGGGATTGCTCCCTAGAGCTCCAAAATGCATGAATACAAGTGCAGTAAGTGGCATGTGTCCACTAGTTATGTCCCCCATGCATTGGTGAAGTGATGAGACCTCATAAGCTAGGTAAATTAATCAAATAGACTTTATGTGGTCGAAGGATACAAAGAGAGGATTAATGATAATCCTAACAACTTTGTCTCAGTATTTTGAGGGATATTTGATTTCATGTAGAAAGTATTACAACACCCAATAAGGTGTGGCTCAAGATCGAGTCACTGTTTGGGAAGATAGATGAGATGAGAGGACACCAACTTGAAAATGAGTTGATCACTTTGAGTCCAACACACTTTGATATGATCCGAGATTTCTTCATCAAATTCAAATCCTTGGTACTTTAGCTGAAACAATGTGGCATCGAAAAGAAGGAATATCAACTGATATTTTCCATTCTTTTTAAGCTAGGGCCTTAATATTTAATGTTTGTCTCGAAATTCTACCCGAGAAAGATGATAGTTCGAAATTGGAGAATGCTAACTTTGGCAGACTTCATGGAGTCTTTGACTCAAGAACAAGATAAATTGGTTCAAATGGGTACCACAAAATCCACCAAGGATCAAGCAATTTCTTTAGGTGTTTCAAATCAAGGAAAGGGAAATAATAATCCCAAGGATTCGAAGCAATAAGAGGAGAAGAAACAAGAGAAGCCCAAATATTTTGATGGGGGTTCAAGTCCTAGCAAGCACAAAGGAAAGACGCAAGAGAATAAAAAATTCACTTATTGTCACAAAGTTTGGAATACAGAGAGTGCATACATGAAGAAAAACATTGACACAATGGCACAAATCCTTGATAAGAACAATATTCCTCTTCTAGATGGCGCAAGGAAGAGAGAGGGAGGTTTGAATTTTGAAACCAAGGATAGATGCCATGCATTGGTTGCTGGATATTCTAGCTCTTCCTCCTTCATCATAGAATCAAGTGCCTCAAGACACATGGATTTAGTACAATACTCCTTCTCATCCCTACATCCATCTAGTGGTCCATCCATCCTCATGGGTGATGACTCTGAGATCCCAGCAAAGGGATTGGCAGGATCAACCTTGGCAATGTGTACTTCAACAATGTGTTGTATGTTCCCGATCTTGCGAAAAACCTAATATATGTATATCAAATGACACATATAAGTTCAGCTAATAGAGTGACATTCACTCAAGATGATGTGGAGATTTCATAAATTTCTATAGGAAAAGTTGTTGTAGTGGGTATTGCAGATCATGAGTCAAGGATGTACAAGTTTTCACACTTTCTTCCTTACTCCTCAGGGAATGTGCTCTTGTCACGTGCCAATGAGACCAGAAAGATATGAAATTATAGGTTTGGACACCTCAAATACATATATCTTCAATATTTTAGCAAATAAAACATGGTTGAAGGACCTCAAAGCATCAATTTTTCCAAAGGCACATGCAAGGGATGTGTAGTTGGGAAGCATTCAGAGCACAAGTATGACAAGGGGAAGGAAAGAAGGGTTGTCCAAGTGCTTGATTTGATCCATTTAGATTTTATAGGGGCCTTTCCCACACCCCATATGGAAAATCAAGGTATGTCTTAACATTCATAGATGATTTATCAAGGTGTTATTGGGTGTATTTTCTCAAGCAAAAATATGAAGTGTTGAGATCTTCAAAGTTTTCAAGACTTTGGTTGAGAAATTGAGTGGGAATAAGATCAATGTATTAAGGAATTATAATGGAAATGAATATTCCAATAAGAGCCTACATCATCTATTTTATTATAGTTCCATTCAAATGCAACATTCGGTGCCTTACACACCACAACAAAATGGTGTGGCAAAGCGCAAGAATAGAACATTGAAGGAGATGTCCACATGCATGTTGGAGGATAAGTATTTGTCTCCTAAACTATGGGATGAAGCCATAAATTGTGTTGTATATGTTTATAAAATATTTACACACAAATAATTGGAAGATAAAACTCCATTTGAGACTTGGAGAGGTCACAATCCCAATGCTTCTCATTTCAGGGTTTTTGGCTCGAAGACTCGGGATAGAATTACTCCTGAGAAGAGAAAAGCCTTGAAAACTCAAATAAAAGAGTCCATAATGGTTGGATATGATGAATATGAAAAGGGGTACAATATATTTGATCCCTTATCTCATAAAACTTTCATTGAGAGAAGTGTACAGTTCGAAGAAGAGCCCATGCAAGAAATCGAACTAGTTAAGGGGGATTGCTCACACCCTCCATTAAATGATGATGTAAGTGATGATTCTCTCTCTATTTTTTATGATTCAGATATTGAATATGAATATAATGACATTCATTCATATCATGACTCGCTCATAAGGCTAAAATGGCATGAGAAAACCTTACAAACAGTTGGTGATCTTGTTGGAGATCCACTAGACTCTAGGAAGACTAGATCTCAATTTCACAATGATTTCTCGACTTGTGATTCGAATATTCTAGATAGGTGTTTTATGATGGTTGGATATGATACAAAGTAATGTGAGAAGAATCACATGATCCAATATGGAAAAAAACCATGCAAGAAGAGTTCAAGTCTTTGCAAGACAATGAAACTTGGGAGTTGGTTCCTCTACCTTCCAAGTGGAAACTAGTGCAATGCAAGTGAGTTTATAGGACCGATATGGATGCTTATGGTTCACATGTGAAGTATAAGGGTATTTTGGTTGAAAACATATTCTCTCAATTCCATGGATTAGACTATACATAGAAATTTGCACCAGTTGCAAAGATGGACTCTATAAAGCTAGTTTTAGCCATTGGTGCATATGAGCGATGGAAGGTGCACCGTATGGATGTGAAGAGTGATTTTATTCATGGTGAACTTCATGAGGATATTTATATGTAGTGGCATGATGGTTTCATTCATAATCCTTCACTTGTTTGTAGGTTTAATAAGTATCTCTATGGCCTCAAGCAATCCCCTGGGGCTTGGTATTCCAAGACAAACAAATTTATTCTCTCACAAGGATTTAAAAGATGCAAATATGATCCTAATTTGTATTTGAAACATTTATATGAATCTATTCTGATCATATTACTTTATTTTGATGATATTTTGATCACTAGAAATTGCATTGTTGTTATTAGTTCAATTAAGTCTTCATTGCACAATGCATTTTCAATGACTGACCTTGGATTGTTGAAACAATTTCTTATCTTGGAGATTGAGAAATATGATGTAGGTATTAAGGTAATCCAATAAAATTATTCTTCAAACCTGTTATTAAAGTTCAAAATGTATGAATGAAAAGTATCCAAGTGTCCCTTCCTTTCATGAGTAAAACTAGGTGATTTTGATTCATCTCCATTGGCGTACAACTCATTGTATAGGAAACTAGTTGGGAGCTTGTTGTATCTCACACACTCTCAACCTGATTTGGATTATGCAGTAGGTGTTGTTGCAAGTTATATGCAGGTGTTGGGCTTTAGAATTGCTTTTTATAATAATGTTATTTACATTAATTTCCCATCCTACCTACCATGATTTAATACATTTATGTTCAATAAGGCTAAGTTTTACTTTGTTTTATTAATTAAATATCGTAAATGTAAAGTGAGCATAATATGTTATTTTTAAATGTATTAAATACAATATTGTGCAAATGATAAACTTTCGGTGCTTCATTTGACCTTTCATTCAGCCCTCCTTCCGGTCCCAAGTCCCGCACTGGGTTTGATTGCATTGGTTTATTGGTTTGGATTACTGTTTCGGCAAACTCATCTACCTTTGCATTCTAGTTCCTGTTGATCTTGCATGTACAAATTGAAACCATAAAGTGATGATGAGTTTTAAGTACTGGTTTAAATTTAAACAAAGAAGAAAATAGAAATATTAAGAATTAAATATTAAAATTCTTTGAACTTTAAATCAGTGATAAATAAAATTAATTTTTAACACACTCATATGTTTCAAATTAAAAATAAAACACACACTCATATAAACATAAAAGACACCCATTAACCAAATCAAATATTATGTGGCTTTTTCTATGGAGGATATTATGTTGAGATGAAAACTATTTTATATGCCACTCACTCCTTTAAGGTTATTAATATAATAATAAAACTCTTTTGGATGGAATGGTTGGCTTGTTAGTTTGTTCAAAACATTTAGCCATGCCATTGGCCTTAATAATAATGAAACGATTTTGTGTTATGTGCAGGCCGTAAGAACCAATGCACGCAGCGTGAGGATGAAAAGGATGAGGATCACATGATGCAACCAATAGAACCCAACCATTATTTAAACCTGGCACTCATCAATCAGTTTGAAAAATAACCTAGCATAAATTCAGCCTAGAAATCAAATTTATGAACTAATTTCAGTTACAGGTCATTCGGACGCCCATTCGAACCTTCACGCAATTCTGTCAAAAATGTGTTTTTAACAGAAAGAATAATTTTGGGCTGGATTTGTGGGAAAACAGAGGTGAAACTAAAAATTATGGCACATGGGTTTTGTGCAGAATATGCCCATTTAGGTATGCATGAGGTATTTTGTGAAAATTCAAAGCTATTTGGGAGCAGTCCATGATTCTCTGAAACCAACTTGTCTAGAAAACGTAGTTGGCCATTTTCTAAATTTAGAAATTTGTTTTAATATCTCAAGAATTTGTGGGATTCGACTCTATCCATCCCCACTGGTTTGTTCATGTATAAATTAGACCCCAGAAGTTTGGAGATGGACTGTATTGTACAAATCTGTTTTTGATAATATAAAATGCTGCTCTGTTCCTGTTCCAATTTTGGTTTTGTGATTGAATAATCCATGAAGTTTGTGACCACTATTCTTGGTAGGGCCCCTCAGCAACAACGGATTCACCTGTTCGTCATTCATTCGGTGTTGCTTTCTTTTGTAAAGTGATTTCAGTTTGTAATGTTATGTAAATAAAAACGTTTTCCTGTAGGTGTCATTCGTTGTTCATAAAACACGATTTTCTTTTATTTATATGTAATTTCAATTTCCAAAATTTAAATGACCAGTCATGCGTGCCTCCTTCCAGCTTATCTTTTAGTTTTTCATTTGTAATTAGATAGAATTCGAATTGTTTCAGTATTTCAAACTTAGTTTATAATCGGATTTAGTTCTGTTAATTTTATTGTAGTTATGGTTAGATTTATTTACAGTCCAACTCTGTTTTATCAAGTAATAGAAAATGGATTTCTTATTTGAATGAAAAGTAGTGTAGTTGTTTTTTGTTTTTCTTTGGTTTAAATAGTTCAACTACTTTCATGCTTAACCATAAGGTAGTATGCATCAACCCAACTGGTATTAGAATCATTTAGCTTGTTTTTATTCATATATTGTATGATTTTCATCATTCAACCCGCCATTCAGATTGTCATTCGAACCTTAATATTTTATGTTGTATTTTTATGGTTAATTAGGGTTTAATTTCTTGAATTTGGAATTGCATTTACCTCTTGTAGCTGGCCAACACTTATATTTACAGTCAGAGTCTTATTTTGAATAGCATAATGTTATCATAGAATTTATTTAAACTCCATTTTCATTGTAGTCATTTTTCTTTTTTAACTACAAGAACCTTCAACACTCATTTCCAATTTGCATTTGAATTTACAGCCAATACTTATTCTCCGTTTTTATATCATGTTATTGCTGATTCCATTCTTAGCTTAGCTCAGTTCATTTTTGCAAATAGAAGTTGATTTTTACTTCAAGCTTAGTGATCTCATTTGGATTTCAAAAATATCATAATCTCAAGTTACTTGGTATGTATTTTCAATTGAAGTTTAGTTTAACTAGCTTACAATAAACTTGTTTTTCAAAGTATAGATTAATTAAATCACGTTTTCATAGTTCCTTAAAATTACTTAGTTTATAGTTTGATTCATTCTAGAAGTAGAATAGCAATGCTTTGTTTTTTCTGATTTGCTTACAAATTGAGTTCATTTCCAGCCACTTGAATATGCTTAGGTTTACTTAGGTCTGCTTGAACTCCAAGTTTAGTTTGCTTTGATTAGTTTATTGTTTTGCAATGCATTTATTTACGCTTGGTCTTTAGAATAGTGTTTTTGCTTTGCTTTTGTGAATTCGTAGTTAATTTTTCAGATTAAATTACATAGATCAAAGTAGTTAGTTTTCTTACGTAGAAATAACATAGTTTTTTTTCTTCGAAGTAATTAGTTTACAAGTTACATAGCTTAGATCCTTAGTAGTCAAATGCAATTGAATTTTTAGATAGATCTTTCATTATGCACAAATAGAATAGATTTCCAATTCATAGAATAGATTAATAGTTTGCTTAAAGTGTTTTTTCTTCCGTTAGTTAGTTGCTTTTAGTCCAAGCATTGCTCTCCTAGAATAGTAGTTTATTTTATTGCAACAAGTCTAGGGTAGTTTAGGCTTTCAATCCTGCACATATAGTGTTTGCATCTCATAAGCTACCTTCCCAGGTTGACAATTTAAATGTTGAATTAGATAGTGCATATTTTACTCAACAACATGATCCTCATGAGATCCATTGGAAGGATGCTAAAATACTCTTGCATTATGTGTAAGGAACCAAACACTTCGGGATACACTATGCTGCTAGTTCTCCACTATAACTAGTTGGATTTACTGATTTTGATTGGGATGGAGATTCCACTGAGAGAAAGTCTACTCCAGGTTATGTATGCATGCTTGCACATGGTCCCATATTCTGTTCAAGTAAGAAACAACACACGATATACCTTTCATAAGTTGAGGTCGAGTATAGAGGAGCAATGAATGCAGCTACATAATGTGTGTGGTTGCAAGGCATTCTTGGAGAACTTGGTTTTGCATTTGATTCACCCACTGTCATTGGGGTGATAATAAAAGTGAAATAAATATATCCAAATATCCAATATAGAGACATAGGACCAAGAACATTGAGATTCACATGCACTACATCAGGAGCTTGGTGCATGAGAAGGTGATATCATTGAAGTATTACCCATATGCAGAGAAAACTACTGATATATTCACCAAGAGATTCACAGAGAAGACATTCACCTATCCAAGGTCACTCCTTGGAGTGGGTGACACATGGTGATGACTGATATTGACTTTCATATTTTTCTCCATGTCCATTTTAGAGGGGAGGTTTTGTTCCCATGTGGTTTTCCCTCTTACCTTGGTTATAATGACAAATAAAGTTTTGAAAGAGGTGACTTGAGCCTTAGTTTCCAAGGCATCAAATTTTTATGTGGTTACACTAAGTCAGTATTAAGAGGGGGTGTTAGAACATCATACCACCTAGTACTATGGTCACATATTGTTAGATTTTTATCAATTTAGGCAGTATTATCTTAGGATCTTATCTGAGAGAATAACATGCACAACAATCAATCACAAGAGAGAGTAGACAAAAATATTTTCCTTGAGGAAACCATAAAGGAGAAAAACCTGCAACTTCCTCAGAGATAGAATAAGCACCAATAGCAGCAGTAAAACTTAAAGACAATAAGATGATCTCCAACAATTGTTCTCTCTCTTATCCCAGCTCCTTCTCTCTCACTTATGCGCTACAACTAAGTGTGAGTGACTGTGTGATAAATAGAGAGGCTCATTCTCTATTTATACTAATTCCTGACTTGATAATAGCTCACTAGGGCCGACTTCTCTAGGAGATTCTAATAACCCTAGGTCCCCACAACTACGGGGACTTTAACCCTTGATCAATAAGGAGGGTTACCCTCTATGACTTTACATGGCTTGTTTACATTATTGATTCTCTCGATAGGAACATTGGGGTATGAAATGACTCAATTAAATTATAGATACTTCCTGATAGAAACATCAGGGTACAATACATAAGATATACAAGTGAATACATTCCGAAGTTACAAATACATCAACACTCCCTCTTAACTAGGAAGGTATTCTCTTGACACAATTCATCAACACAAGTCTTCTTCTCTGGATCAACATCAAGTCTGGATCATCAAATCATCATCACTGGATCATCAATGGATCATCATCAAAGCTGGATCATCACTGGATCATCATCAACATTACTGCTTCTGCTATCTCGATCAACTGGTTCTATCTCTCAATTATTCTAGTCATAGGAAGTTCTACAGAGCCATCCCTTTTTCATGTTGGTCGTATGCCTAGCCTCCACATAGGTCTTCATCAATATATCTAGCCCTTTTTCATGTTGCATGTACCCTTTCCTTGCAAGGACTCCCCTACAGAGCCAGTCCTTTTTCATATTGGATGCAACACCTTGCCTTTCGCAAGGATTTCCCCTACAGGGCCAATCCTTTTTCATACTAGATGTAGCACCTTGCCTCTCGCAAGGATTTCCCCTATATAGCCATCCCTTTTTCATATTGGATGTAGCACCTTACCTCTCATAAGGATTTCCCCTATAGATCCAGTCCTTTTTCATACTGGATGCAGCACCTTGCCTCGCGCAAGGATTTTCCCTACATAGCCAATCCTTTTTCATACTGGATGCAGCACCTTGCCTCGCGCAAGGATTTTCCCTACATAGCCAATCCTTTTTCATACTGGATGCATCACATTGCCTCTGTAAGGATTTCCACTACAGATATAGCCCTTTTTCATGTTGGATGTAGTACCTTGCCTCTGCAAGGATTTCCACTACAGAGCCAGCCCTTTTTCATGCTGGATGCAGTACTCAGCACTTACATCTAACAGGAAAGGATTTCCACTGTAGAGCCAACCCTTTTTCATGCTGGATGCAGTACTCATCACTTACATCTGACCATGCGAGGAACCAATCCTACCACCATGCTAGAAAGGCAAAACACTTGTATTTGACCATGGGAGGGCCTGCCTACCACCATGTCAGAAAGGCTCAACACTTACATTTGACCATGGGAGGCCTGGCCTGTCACCATGTCGGAAGGGCTCACAGACTCATCACTTCCCCTTGGAAGGAATCTCGATCTAATGAACACCAAGCTTCTCCCCGAAGTACTCAAAATTCACTCTGGCTAATGGCTTGGTCAACACATCAGCTATCTACTCGTCCGTTGCAACATACTGGAGCTTCACTGCCCTGATATAGTGGTATTTTATCTCGATATGCTTCGAATTTTCATGGAACACCAGGTTCTCTGACAACTTCACACAACTTTGGTTGTTGCAATATATACAAGTAGCATCTAACTGGAGATCAAACAAATCAAATAGTATCTTCCTTAGCCATACTGCCTCACAACTAGCCGAACAAGCTGCAACATACTCTGCTTCAGTTATGCTCAGTGCTACGCAAGATTTCTTCCTGCTAAACCAATAGATCACACCTGATCCCATATTGAAGCAGCACCCTGAAGTGCTCTTCCTATGAATGGCACTTCTTTCCCAATTTGAATCCACACAACCTTCCAGGTTAATCTTCTGATTCACCTCATACTTGAGCCCATACTCAACTGTACCCTTTAGGTGCCTCAGAATATGCTTTGCAGCAATCAGGTGAACATGTCTAGGATCCGCCAGGTTCTGGCTCAATGTGTTCACAGCAAAGCAAATATCTGGTCTCGTGTTTGTCAGGTACATCAAGGACCCAATCATCTGATGATACATCGTAGTATCAACGGACTCTGATGAAGCATCACTCAATTGTTCCAGGTTCGATGCCATAGGTGTGATCATGGTCTTGTAGTCCATCATCCTGAGCCTCTTCAGGATCTCTACTGCATACTTCCCTTGTCCCAGGGAGATTCCATTTGCATTCTGCCACGCCTCCATGACTAGAAAGTAATGCATCATACCCAAGCCCTTCATTTTGTATTCGACAGTAAGCTTCCTCTTCGTATCAGTAATCAACCCATCCTCACTTGTTACAAACAGATCATCTACATATAGTAGGAGTATCACTGGGTTCTCTTATTCAACCTTGTAGTAAAGGTTGGAATCCGCTTTACGCTTGGTAAATCCCAAACTGGATAGGAAGTTGTCAATTATGTCGTACCATGTCTTGGGTGCATGTTTCAAACTATACAAGGATTTCTTCAACTTACAAACATGAGTTTCTCTGTCATGTGTCTCAAAACCAAGTGGCTGCTCCACATACACTTCCTCTTCCACTACACCATTCAAGAAAGCAGTCTTGACATCCATTTGGTGTATCTTCCATTTCATCATTGCAAGCAAGGAAAGTACTGATCTAATGGAAGTGTATCTGGCTATAGGTGAAACGTCTCTTCATAATCTATTCCTTCTTTCTGGGAGAAGCCACGAGCCACAAATCTTGCTTTATATTTCTCTATGTTTCCATATGCAGCATGCTTGATCTTATAGATCCATTTGGAAGTCACGACAGACTTCCCCTCTAGTCTTGGGACAACATGCTAGACATCATTCTTCATGATCTACTGGTACTACTCGATCATAACATCCTTCCATTCTTTCTTCTCTGCCACTTATTCATAGTTGGAAGGTTCTTTATCAATGATGTCACATAATAGTGCCACATAACCGGAGCATGACCTGGTTCTTTTCCTTTCTCTGTGTATTTCTTATGGAGCCCCATATCTTTCTGCACCTTGGATAGCCTCTTGTACCCTTGTAGGTTTCCTCTTATGAGGATTCTTCTCTTGGGGTGGATCTATAGGTTCCTGGGGTTCTTCTATTTCTCGATCTTCTTCTTGAGTTGTATCGTTCATAGTTGTGTCTTGATTTTTGGGTACTTCTATTTCTTCAGGTTCTTCAGCAGGTCTCTTTCTGGATTGGTTGTAAGCTCAGTCTTCATCAAATTTTACACCCCTTCTGATGTCGATATTCTGTAAGCCTTCGAGCTTTCACTATATCCCACAAATATACCCTTCTTCCCTGAAGGATCTAACTTTGTCCTATTTTCTTTCAGAATGTGTATGTACACTGGACAACCAAATATTCTGAGATGACTGACTTCTGTTTTCTTGTCAAAGAAGACTTCTTCAGGTGTTTTGTCCTCAAGTACTCTATGTGGAGTATGGTTCTGTACATACACAACTGTTCTAGCATATTTTTCCCATAGATGCATGGGAATATCTTGATCATGAAGCATTTCCCTTGCAGCTTCCATGATCATTCTATTCTTCTGTTATGCAACCCCATTCTATTGTGAATTATATGGAGTGGTCAACTCCCTCTAAATCCTTGAATCTCTGCATAACTATTTGAATTCATTTGATGTGAATTCTCCGCCATTGTCTGATCGAAAGGTTTTGATCTTATTTTCTGTGTGGTTCTTGATCAAGGCTTTGAATTCATTGAACTTGCTGAATACTTCATCTTTGTTCTTTAAGAAGTATATCCATGTATTCCTAGAAAAATCATCAATGAAATAAACATAGTATACATACCCGCTTAATGAACTAGATGACATTGGTTTGCCTACATCGGAGTGAATGATTTCCAAGATTCCTTTTGCCTTGCTCTCGCTACTTGAAAATGTCTTCTTTGTGTTCTTTCATTTTGCACATCCTTTGCAAACATTGTCATGTTTTGTCTATATTTCTGGAATACCTTCAATAAATTTGCTTGCAAGTGGTAGTGCCCTATAGTGCACATGTGCAAGCCTTCTATGCCAAAGTTCATTTGGCTCTACTGAGTCATGGACCAAGGCTTGTTCTAGTTGTCCCTTTAGCTTGTATAATCCTCCCTCTTGCTCCCCAATCACAACTGCATCATCTATGGTTTTTCCCTTTGGCCACATAAGAACTTGGCCATCTACACATGCAACCCTCATGCATTTTTCATCCAATGCAAAGATGGAGAGCAGGTTCTTCTTTAGTCCTGGTACAAACAAGACATCCTTCATCTTCATAGTCTTTCCAGAGTCTAGTTTGTAGGAGGATTCACCACTACCTTTTATTGGATATTGGTAGTCATCCCCAAGTTTCACCTTGTGTGGTGACTCATGTTCTGATAGTTTCACAAATGATTCTTTGAATCCTGTCATATGTTTGGAAGCCCCACTATCTATAATCCAATCATTGCTTCCATGTGTGATAGTTCCTATGAGAGTGGAAATCAAAACATATTCTTCATCACTTTCTTGTCTGACTCTCTTCTTGGAAGGTTCATCATCCTCTGCAGCATGAGCATGATGTCTTCTCTTGTAGTTCTTCTTATTTTGAGAGCCACCTTTGTTTCTGGGACAGTTTCTGGAGATATGTCCTTTCTCATCGCATGTAAAGCATCTACTACTAGAAATATCTCTGTTAAAACTTATAGGGTTATATTTCTGGTGAGAGTGCCTACCTTTGTGATGACGGTAGTCCATTCTTATTTTCTTGGAGTGTACTGTGAGAGCTTGATCTTCACTTCCCATATTTTCTTCTCAAGCTACTATTCAAGCTCCTTATTGTGAGCATTCCTCCCACAGTCTACTGAAGGTGACTAGTTTTCTTCTAGCACAAATTCCTTGAATGAAAGAGTCCCATGACCTAGGGAGACCATTCAAGGTGATCATCACAATTTCTGCATTCTCCACTTCTTCATCCACTGCTTCAAGTTGTTCTTTGATCTGGGAGACCCTTGTAAAGTATGACTATATGGTCTCTGCATTTTGTATCTTCACATTCTTCAACTGGTTCCTCAAAGTCATCTTCTGGTTTATGTTCTTCCCTTCAAATAGCTTAGTCAGGGCATCAAGCATTTATTTAAGTGTCTTTAGGGAGGACACCTATGGTATGAGGTGATCCTTGATTGAATCAACAATAATCCTCTTAGCCATTACCAATTTCTTCTTGTGTAAGGCCTTAGCCTCATCTCCCTCTGGAACTGGAACCTCTTCACTGATGTAAGAGTCCAACTCATTTTCTTCCAAGACCAGGGAGATCCTATACTTCCAGGATCGAAAGTTATCAGCTCCCTCAAGATTTTCATCAATCTTGGTGTGGTGATACATCTTAATTGAGAACCTCAAATAAAAATACAAAATATTTAGATCTTACCAATTTGAGAAGCTAAAAAATGGATCTAGAGCTGATCTTTTGTAGTGTTGGTTTTCTAGTTCCAAGGAAAATTAAGGTTTGAATTTCCTGGAGTTATACCCAACCAAAAACCTTGATTTGTGTCTCTAACTTTGATTTTGAGGAGGAGAGAAATCCTATCCTAGGATCACTCAAAAATTCTTCTTCGGTGAACAGCCCTAATTTCCTAATGGAGTGGTAGGTCAAAAACTAAAAATGCTCAGAATCAGATTCTGCTTCGATAGAAAGATGCACCCTTCAAAGGAGGTTCAGCCTAGCCTCCTTTTTCTGATGGATTGTGGAGAGAGACCCAAAAATTAAGAATCCCTAGCTTCTACAGCTGCACAGTGTCTTCTTCTCAGGTTAGCTCTGATACCATGTTAGATTTTTATCAATTTAGACAATATTATCTTAGGATCTTATTTGAGAGAATAACATGCACAACAATCAATCACAAGAGACAATAAACACAAATATTTTCCTCGAGGAAACCATAAATGAGAAAACCTCACAACTTCCTCAGAGATAGAATAAGCACCAATAGCAGCAGTAAAAACCAAAGACAGTAAGATGATATTCGACATTTGTTCTCTCTCTTATTCCATCTCCTTCTCTCTCACTTATGCACTAAAACTAAGTGTGAGTGATTGTGTGATAAATAGAGAGGCTCACTCTCTATTTATACTAATTCTCAACTTGAAAATAACTCACTAGGGCCGACTTCTCTAGGAGATTATAATAACCCTAGGGCCCCACAACCGCGAGGACTTTAACCCTTGATCAATAAGGAGGGTTACCCTCTATGACTTTACATGACTTGTTTACATTATTTATTCTCCCGATAGGAACATCTGGGTATGACATGACACAATTAATTACAGATACTTCCTGATAGAAACATCAGGGTATGTTGGAGGAGCTGGTTGGTGAGCTGACTAGTCGATTAGCTGACTAATTGGAGATTAGGTTGGCCACATGAGGTTGTGTCAATTGACCAAACTGACAGGTAGTTATATGTAACTATTTATAAATCATATATATTAGGTTGTTGAGCCAGATGAGAAATCGTTTTAGTTCTGTGTATGTATGGACCCTCATGCTATAATATAATCTGTTATTCCCTTATCTATGTTCTTGTCTCTTGTGTCTGTTATGTCAGCTATATGATTCCATGTGTATTACTGGTAACCCTCTATGATCTATGAGATTACAAAATTGGTTCTGTTGCTGGTAGTACATATACGAACGTAATGACTATAAGCAGATGATATCAGAACATGAGATTAAGAACTGGTGGGAGCGTAAGATAGAAAATTATTTGTAGAAATACGCAAGGAGAAATAGATTGACCATTACTCAGGTGAAGGAGAAATTCTTCACTGAAACACATGAGAAGTTTGTAGAATTGGTACCTCAGCTTTTGAAAAAATTTATGGATGAAAAATCCGGAAGCAACTAAGGACCAAGAGCTGCTGGAGGAACTGATTTGAGGGGGACGAACAAACCTGTTGGAGTGGTTTGAAAAGATCACAGATGAATTCTGCGAGGAACAAGCCATGGAAGAAAGAACTTTGGTCGAAAGCGTTCAGAAAAGGTTTTATACATACCTTGCTAAGCAGTTCCTTTTCTCTTTACCGACCCTTTTGTTCAAATTCCTAATAGAAAAGGGAGTGGGCCATATCGTAGAACCTCATTCGTCACTACACGAACCGCCACCAAATTATAACTGGGTGGAGAATCATAAAAAGTGGGAAAAATTCATTGCCGAAAGGGTGTGGGAGTACTTCCTACGCAAATAAACAGAACTATCCGAGCTTTCTAAAGCATGGTGTAGGCTATTGGGGGGTAGCTGGGAATATGTCAGGGTAAAGTGAAAAGGATTCTAGTCGACTGAAGAAAATACCATCACCAGTAATGAAAATTCAACCTAAAAAGGAAATCGAACGAACAGTGAGACACAAAGGTACGGTAGATTTATAGAAAGTAGAAAGAGAGAAGAGGCTGAAAAGAAGGGAAGAGAGAAGAGAATGGGCTATATCATTGCAAAGAGGGATGACTACGAGGGTGACAGACCAGGAAATAAATCCGCCAGAGTTGCGTCATGACCGATAGGAAGAAAATGTGGATGAAGAAGAATCACCCATGGAAGAAGACTTGTGGATAGAGCAGAGTAAAGCTCTACAAATAGAAATTCCCTAGGATATAATACCTCTATCTCCATCAAATTCGAGTACCAGGATACAGGCCATTGTCGAAGAAGAGCTAAGACTAAGAGCTGGTGAGTTTGGTAAATGGAGCCGAGTAGACGACGAGGTAAACGATGATAATCATCTAGTGATCTGTCGACTGGAGGAAGGAAATTGGGTAACACTTCAGGCATACCCTTCCAACCAAATTATCCACTTGCTTTACCCAACACATGAAGGAGAACCCCCCCTGCCAAACACAACTTTGAAAAATATAGAACAGTCAGACTTGCAGACAAATCAGTGCAGTTGGACATCGATAGGAGAATTCGACCTGAATTGACTGCTTGTTAGAGAAGAAACAACAAAAAAAATGACTGATGGGAAAGAAATTTCTGTTGATAACAACTCTACACAGTGATACAAACAAATAATCCCACTACCCCCAGCAACGCCACCTCCTATAGTTGACAACGACAACGATACCAACATGGGTCATGGATCGGCACATATCCCTCTATACGAGGGTGACAAATATCCTAGACAACATTGGTTCATCTATGAGTTAATATGGGAGGAAAATCAAGTTACAGTCGAACGAAAAATGGCAGAGTTTGCCGGTGCCTTGAGGAAAAGAGCACTAACGTGGTACATGACCTATATCAAGAGAACTCCCCAAGCATATAAAGAAGAAATTAAAGCACAATTATTCTCTTTCTTTAAAAATACAGATGCAAAACATCTGGCAGCCAAAAAACTGAAAACAACATCTCAGAAGCCAGCAGAGTCTATCCAGGAATATGACAAATGATGGAAGGACCTCCTCAGCCAACTAGACTATGTAATTGACGAACAACTATTGTTTCAGTGGTTTCTTGTAGGCCTATCATAGAAAATACGGTGGCACATAATCTTGGAGACGTTTAAAATGTATGAAGATGAACTTACCAAAGCTCTGCAAGTAGAGATGGATGAAGATTTCCCAGCGTATCCCATTGATACTAGACAGGAAGAAAAACTAGAAATCATGCAGAAATCATTGAAAGAGTTGAACCTCAAGAATCAGGATGTCTGGTGCACAAAAAGATCCATGGTCAGACACACTAAAGATAACAGTTGGCAAGACATAAGTCGACATGACGTTCAGTTTGTTTGGAAAAAAATATTCTATGACATTTGACAAGAACATGGAGAACATACAATGAAATATTTCCCATATAACATGAAAAATGACAAAGCATCTTGGTGTGCAATTTGTGAAGTAAAAATTCATGCAATGGTCGACTACCACCTTAATTTAAATAACTAACAAAACTACCAAGTAGTCTACCATACTAATGCAGTTGCATAGAATAATGATAACACCCAGCGAAGCAATGATCAAAACGAGCCAAACTGTTGTACAGGATAATTCACCTAATAACCTAGGTCTGGGGGGGTTACCAACATACTCATAACTTGCAGACAATTTGACTCTAAAAGCACAGAATAGGAAATAGGAAAGTAGAAGGACTTACTTTTATTAAACGAAGGTTGATCCTTACTATCTTCTCCCTCTCTGATCCACTTCCAAAGTCTCCAGGATGGTTCCTCCTTCACCTGTTAATAAACACTCTTCCAGATACAAGATGATTCATATATATAGATGCAGGTTAGGCAAATCATATATCCTATTGAAATGTAAACATTTACCAATCCACAAGATATGAAACACATATGGAAGAAGTAATATCTTTATTAACAATAATAGAAAGAGTTTAGGTTACAACCCAATGTCTGAACAAGGACTCCTCTGTCACCAAAGGACTCTGAGTTTCTCTGCTCCAAACATTTCTTTAGACAATCCACCAGCATAAATTTGCTCTCCAAATATCACTATCTAACACCCTCCCCAAGGCCTCTATTTATATGGATGAAATGAGGTAGTTCTCGAAGGTTAGGGAGGTTGTGGCAGTTAAGAAGATTAAGTTAAATGAGTAAAGTAATCTTCCATTAGCGCATGGTTTTATGTTTTAATGTTGAGGGAACCATTCGCGGGTCTGTAGTAGAGCAACCCGCGAATGATTCACGACTATATAGAAGAGCAACCCGCGAATAAAATAATTCGCGACTTGCTGTATAGGAGACTCGCGAATGATGCGCGATTTGCCAATATAAGGAGTCGCGAATACAACTCAACATAGGTAAAATGGAAAAGTAATCAGCTAGGTATATAAGTAATGTACTTCATCATAAGACAAGGTATAGTGAATATGGGAAACCTCAATCCATAAGTGTCCTTTTGTGTGCTGACATGAGGGATATCAACACTCGGACGGAGAGGTGCCATTCAGGTGTATAACAGATGCCCCCTAATGTGTGAGGTCAGAGGGGAACGATGGCCGAAATACATTATAATATTTAACTCAGGAGAAACTCAGAAATCCAGTGGAGCAGAAGGAGTACCTGAAACAAATACATGGTAATGTCATATACAAAGTTACATCTGAGGATGCTATGTTCAATTTACTGGAACACTAGCACCTTTACAATATTTGAGTACATCATATGATACAGGTAAAAACCACGTATTTACAAAGGTGGAGCAAAGCCACAATACAATAATGATGAGTACTCTTCAAAGATCTGGAAGCCGGGTATAGAAATGGAACATAGTCTTGTGCAACTTAGTTCATGAGGAACTAAGGTATTCATAAAAGATCCCAAGGAACCAGTACAATCCAAGCCATGTGAATAAGGGTAAGCTGAAGTTGAACATGGAAAGGATTTAACAGTTTGTCAACCAATAGATGATAATTGACAACTGAAGCAAAGGAGTTCACCAATGAGGAAAGTGAATCCAGAGGTACCATCGTCAAAACTCTAGGTATTCGTCATCAGGAAGTACTGAAACGGAACCATACGGTGATAGGGAAGGCAATAGATCCTCCAACGGATCACAAGAGTGACTAGGAACTGGGCAAAAAGAAGGGAGACACAAGTAACTGGATAACAGATATAACAATGATGGGATCATGTGATAGATCAAACATTAGGTATAATCCTTGAACAGTGAACACGACACAGAGATGACCCAAGGAAGCATACAACAGATAGATAGAACAACTAGACTTATCTGTCATGTAGGAGACATGATCAGATTCCCCAGGTATAATGGACAAGAGGAGGAGTCAAAAACTCAAAGTGATAGCTGAACACAAGTGTATACTGAAACATCGATATCAGAAAACAAAGAGTGCTATGTTCAAGGATGACATGCTGCCATTACTGAAAACAAGAGAAAACTTCTTCCTTACCTTCCCTGTTAAGTTTTAACGAGTCCAGGAAAGCCAACTTGGTTCCCTCTTCATTTTTTAAAAAGCTTGAAGAGATGGGAAAATAATGCTTGATACACTGATCCGTGGATTTAATGAGCCCGAACTAGTACATGCTCATGCGGTATTTTCACATTTAGAGAGTCTGAAAATGCCAAAGAATACTCCAAGGGGGTCCTTTTTCATCCAATTTAGTCTCTTGAGGCCGAAAAAGTATAAAACAAACCACAAAAGAACTCTCTTAACTTCCGAAGAAGAAAAGGTGAACCTTTTTCGTACTTAGTCGGGAAGGTCCAAAAAAGGTTAAATTACCACCTACCCAACGCTCCTTCCATAACAACATAAAATATCTTGAGTTTTACGAGTGTGAAGGAAAGCAAGACCACTCGGAAAGATGCATTTGGTTACGAGAAATGGGGCTTACAACAATAAACTCGTTGCTTTGTTCTTGAGTGTTTAACGAGCATGACAAAGACACAAAGTACACTCGGAATCTTTTTCATGTTTGGGTCCAGAGCACGAAAAAGAAAAAGTAAGCTCAAACCGGGTGTTCCTTTTCCGTAAGTTTATTCCCTCAGGTCCGGAAAAGTGATAAACCTATACCTGAGAATACTCTTCATAATTCCGAAGAAAAGAGAGTGATCCTTTCTCATATTATTCTACATGGTCCGAGAAAGAGATAACCTACCACCAATGTGGATGCCCGTTCACATATTCTTAACGAGCTTGAACGGACGAGATAACTCGGCAGTCAAGTCTGTTTTGAAGGAGTCAGACCTGGGCCTAAATAAACTCCATAAGGGCGGGGAGTCCTATAAAGGGATAGCTTATAAAGAGAGATTCATAAGAAGCTCTATTTGACATGAAAAATAGCTATGAGGAAACCCCTGGGCCTGAAACAGTGACGGAAATGAGTATCAAAGGATGACAATGGCATATAAGAGTGATACTCATGAAAAGGGATCCTAGCCATGGAAGAAAAATGGTAGAGACAAGGGACTAATGGCTTAAAATACCATAGTCTGTGGCAAAAATGTTGAGTACTAAGGTTAATGTGGAGTGATAAGATGCCAACATGTGTTGGAAAGAGCAAAAACCACCCTATAGAAGCATCAACACTTTGTAAAAGTAGGTAAACCTGTTCCAAGGCACAAAAGGGGTAATATTAGTCAATTGACATTTCAAACTATAGAGAAAGACCCACTTTATGAAATATTTTTTCTATTAATAGTTTGAAAATCAAATCATTTCTTACCATTTACATTTTTTGAGCCAAAAAAGGAAAGTTTACCCTCTAGCTTTGATTGCTTGCCGAGGACAATTGGACCGTCGAAATTCAGATCCGTCAGCTTCAAGTAACTCTACACCCTGAGCTCTTCATTTTCATCCAAACAAATTTTAAAATTGATGGTCAATTCAATTTATTTCATCAATATAAAAAATAGCAAATTGGATTCACGGGTTGCTACGCATGAAAGCCGCGAATACGCGTTTCATGCACGACATGCTGAATAGGAAAGTCACGAATGACTCGCGACTTGTCCTAATGGACAGTCGTGCATGCTGCGCAAAGGATAAAAGCTTCAAAAATGTTTTAAAGTTTTAAATTTTTTTTTGGTGAAATACTGAATTAGACTATGTTTATTTGTCAGGGAAATATGGTGTTGGAGTGGAGGGAGAGGGAACATGAGGCGATGGACCAAGCGGCTCTCCAAATCCCACCTACCATCCAAGCATTGCGGAATAGTGGGCTGCTCAAGTTCTTTTGCACATCACCTATGCGGGCCAATGTCCGCATATTAGAGTTCTTAGTCCATTACTGGGACCATGACCTAGGGATGTTCAACATTCAGGGTGAGACTTTGGAGTTGACCACACAGGACATCTACTTCATAACCGGATTATCACATCGGGGAGCACCGGTGAACCTGGAGGGCACTGGCAGGGGTGGGGACCCCTTAAGTGTCCATAATTATGTCGATGTATTCTGCAGGCCAGGTACTCAAAAGAAGGGCAGCAGCGTTCTCATAGCAGATATACAGGATCTTACATTACAGGTATTGGCCAGTACTATATTGAGACTTTCAGGATCGGCAGGATTACACATGGCCACCAGGACTCAGATGAGAGTGGCGGTGGACTGCTTTAGAGGCACACTCTTTGATTGGTGTACAGGGATTGCCCCCATCATGAGGAGGCAATTGTCCGACTGTAGGAGGGGGAGACGGAAGAACTTTGGCTATGCTAGTATATTGGTAGCGTTCTTCTTTGAGAGGGTGCCAGCTATGAGCCCTGCGATACCCTTACAGGTCCATCATCCACGGCAGCCGAGGCTGAGCCGGTGGGGAGTTATCTTCCTCCGTCAAGGAGGAGGAGATGTAGTACAGAGCATGTATGACGATGATTTCTATTCATGGTGGGAACGGCAGGTGCCGGCGTTGGAGCAGTTTCCATATGCTGGATTAGATTTCCGAGGTGATCCTGACCTAGTCCTCCCTCCAGGAGGAGCATGGGGAGAGATGGGTAAGTCATTTTTTAATTTTTTATCATTATCAAATTTTTATGGATTTTCAAATGATAGGATATATACATATGTACAAGTATAACCCTACTCATGTGTCAAAATGCAGATATCAGACTAGTCCGCCCTGTAGGACACCCACGTACCTTTGTACGTTCTGTTGCAGGGGGAGACCCAGGATTGATCACGGTACTCGAGGCGAAGCTAGGCAGGCTGACCTAGCGAGTACCCATGATACGGATAGAGCATCTCCCTGTAGCTATGCAGGAGTCCGTAGTTGGGGTTCCACCGGCCTGGTTACGTCTTTTCAGACGGGTAGCCAGAGCAGTATGTGTATATAGAGATGCAGTGGAGGCTGCCGAAGCCGAGGAGGCTGAGGAAGCCAGGGGGCACAAAGATCACGGGGACCAAGGAGGTCCCAGTGGCCATGGCGGGCAAGCTTAGTTTTAGGCATTTTGATGGATGTTGATCCACTTTTTGTATATTTTGTACATGATGGGATCTACAGATCAGACTTGACCTATCCTATGTATGAACAGATATTTACATA
>LPNX010774438.1:312112-356223 GCA_001517045.1 Pseudotsuga menziesii
AACGAACTTCAAGCTGGGTGATGCCTCATGACAAAGCATCCCATAGGAGCTCAATAACAGCCCTATACTCAGCAACATTATTGGAAGCAGGACCTAGACAAGCACCACCCGTGGCAACAAGCTGTCCTGAAGGGGAGTAGATAACCCATGCTGCCGAAGCCAGGTTACAAGTGTGACGGTTGGCGCCATCAGTAAAACCTACATACATCTCGAAAGACATCTACAACAACCAACAGATAGTATAAAAAACTAAACTGACAACCTAATGTACATAAAAATACATACATTAATATACAAGAAAAAGTGCTAAGCCTAGGCATAGTACTTCTTCAGGTAGAGCCCATTTCTAGGCTCAGGCAGCTTATTCCCATCATAATCTACTAATTCATATGCGCCTTTGCTCAAAAATTTAGACACAACATAGGGTCCCAACCACATAGCCTTGAATTTTCCTGCCCCCAGGGGCTCTTTATCTTGATCCCAGAGCAAGACAAGTTCCCCCTCAGAGAAAACCCAAGGTTTGACCGTTTTATCATATTGATATTTAACCCTATTCTTATGAGCCTGATTTGCAATCAATGCATCTCTACATTGCTCATCAAGATGTTCTAAATGGAGCAATCATTCTTCGAGCTCAATTGTATCAGGTAGCAAATGAATAGCTATCTGCAAGGATGGGATTTCGCATTCAATCGGCGTAATAGCTTCCACCCCGTGAACGAGTTGGAAGGGGGAAAAACCCGTAGTAGTTTTGACATTGGTTCGATAAGCCCAAAGAGCAGGATATAACATGATGTGCCAATTTGAACAGGCTGTATCAATAGTACGTTTAAGTATAGTTTTCAAAGTTTTGTTTACAGCCTCAACCTGACCATTTGCTTGCGGATAATAAGGAGAAGAATGTTCTTGTCGAAATCCGAGCATGGTGGTCAGCTCTGTCATCATGTGATTTTGGAAATGACTGCCATGGTCAGTGACAATCACTTTGGGAATACCAAACCTAGCAATAATCTGATTAAACACGAAGTAAGCTGCCGTTTCCCCATTGTCTTTGAAAGTAGGCATTGCCTCTGCCCATTTTGTGAAATAGTCGACAGCGACAATGATATATTTGTGCCCCCCAGCCGAGGCTGGGTTGCATGTCATATAATCGATCCCCCACTTCATGAAGGGGCCTACCGAGATAATAGGAAACAAGGGAGCAGGATGCGACCGCATTTTTCTGGTGTAAAGCTGACATGGATGACAGCGTTTCATAGCTTCCACACAATCTTTAAATATGGTGGGCTAGAAATACCCGGCACGTAATATCTTCTGGGCCGTTGCTAACCCAGATAAATGACCCCCACACGCTCCACTATGGGAATCATTTAGGACAATCTCCGCTTCCTCATGAGTAAGGTAGTGACGCAAGATAGAATCTACCCTCTTCGATATAATGTATCTCCTATTATGAGGTAGTTTTTAGCATGAAGACATAACTTGCGTTGGTATTCCCTAGAGTAAGCGGTAGGATACTTCAAAGTATGGAGATATATGAGAATATCTCCGTACCAAGGATCAGAGGTTGATATAAGGAATATGTGCTCATCTGGGAATGAGTCATATTGAATCGCTACCTCTTCTTCTGTAGGGAATTCTGCTATAAGCTCCGCAAAAACTAAGGACTTTTTGGATTTAGCGGATTGGAAAACCAAGTCAAACTCTTGGAGAATGACTATCCACTTATTGAATTTTCCCCCAACAATCTGTCGGGATAAAACATATTGGAAAGGGTTTACATCCGCCACTACAGTAGTGGTCCTCAGTAAGATGTAGTGTCGTAACATCTGTACAGCATAAACAGCCGCTAAGGCTAACTTCTCGACGTGGGAGTACTTAAGCTCAGGCCCAACTAGAGCGTGGCTAAGATAATAGACAACATGCTCAACAAGCTTGTCATCCTCCTGAACTAGCACTACCCCAATGGTAGACTCCGACGTGGCCAGATATAATAAAAAATCCCTAGAGTAATCTGGCGGGCGTAATAAAGGAGCCGACAACAAGGCTTTCTTTAATGCCTCGAACGCGAGTTGTGCAGTTTCATCCCATACAAACGGGGTGTCCTCTTTAAGCAGGTGCATGAAACCTTTTGTGATCTTGGCATAATTAACGATAAAATGTCGAAGGAAGTTAGACTTACCTTGTAGACTCTGAAGTTGCCTAAGTGAACGAGGAGGAGGCAGATTTACAATGGCCTCAACTTTTAACGGATCCACCTGTATGCCCCTACTAGAGACAATGAATCCAAGCAATCTACCTGATTCGATGCAGAAAACACACTTGTGGGGATTCGAGCGAATTTTATAGTATCTGCATCTCTCAAAAATCAACCGTAAATGATCTGGATGCTGAATTCTCTTGCGAGAATGAGAAGGCAAATCATCAAGGTAGGGCTCGACAATGGATTTTATGTCATGAAAAGCAAAGTTCATGGCTCGTTTAAAGGTTTCCCCTGCATTTTTCAATCCAAAAGGCATTTTTCTATATGCAAATGTACCCCAAGGGCAAATAAAAGCAGTTTTGTGCTGGTCTTCCGGTTTGATTTGGATTTGATTGTAGCCGGAAAAACCATCCATAAACGAGAATACTTCACTACCCGCACATGCATCTATGATTTGATCAATAAACGGTGTAGGGTAGTTGTCCTTGGGACAGGCTTTGTTAAGGTCTCGAAAGTCCGTACAAACACGAATAGTCCCTTGCTTTTTGTCAACAGGAACTAGGTTGGACACCCACTTATTCAAAGCAACGGGATATATAAAGCCTACTTTCAACAGCTTTTCTACCTCTGCCTTCACAGCTGCCGCTTTACGCGGGTTCACGGGGCATATTTTTTGTCGAACCGGCTTAGCATTAGGATAGGTTGGGATCTCATGTTGAACAATATATGGATCAATACCTGGCATCTCCTCATATGGCCAGGAAAAGATATCGCGGAATTCCTTGAAAAGGGCAGTATAAATGGCAATCTCCTCCGGAGAGCAGTTTGCACCTATATAGATATTTTCCATGACATCTGGCTTTACAGAGATGTTGATCGGTATAGTAGCGGAAATTTTTACCATATTCCCCTCAGCAAACACTCCTTCCCTAGGTAAAGGATTGACGGGTGTATCAACATCATCCGACAGTCTCACATGGAACTCTTGGTTTTCTATCTTGCTTAGCTCTGGAAGGAAATACGATCGGTGATGAAGATCCTCACATATCTTATCACGCAAACACATAGCTTCCAGAATAGCTTCATCTGAAGGCAAAACAATGTCTAAGCAATCTATGGAATGTAAAGAGTTTTCCGCCCATGCAGGCATATAAACTTCTTCTAGATCATCCAAGACTGTAAGAGGATCTGGAATGGGATCTACAGTGGTTTGGGTAATAGCTTGATACGCCACTTCCACTGCAGACAAGGGCACTTCCGGTTCCTGAGGGGTTGGGAGGACCCAAGGATCAGTCCTATCGACCACCGAATCAATGGACTTCCCTACAGTAGTAGAACTGAGATAAAGGAATGGAGCTGGAATATCGAATGTGCCCATCAATGATGCATACAGTCCAGCCCCCAAGCTCTGTGCAGCAGGTTTGGCCTGATCAACCAATGGCACAGTGGAATCTTTAGACTCTAAGTGGCCTTTGCGAGTAAAATCAAGTTGGTCAATAGTGACTAGCTTTCCCTCATGTGGAAATACCACGACACGAAAGATAGCAGATGCAACAGTAGACATTGCATAAGTCCAATTCCTACCCAGAAGCAAATTGTAGTCCAATGGAGCATCAATCACTTCAACTTCAACAGAGACTGCTTTGCCAGCCAACTTAATCTTGAAAGCTGGTAGGATACCATGTGGACAGAAAGACCTTCCATCAAAAGCAGTAAGTAAAGTGGTTGATGGGACCAACTCTGGGGATCCGAGAGCTTTCCAATAGGACAGGGACATAACACAAGTAGAGGCTCCCTCATCAACAACCGCTCATCCAATGGTCTTACCACCATGGACAACATCTATCGATAAAGCTACATGATAAGGGAGGCGAATTTTAACATCTGAGAGATTAAATTTTGCTAAGAGACTCGAAGAGTCCATGCTACCTAGAGCTGCTAAAAGGGCATTTCGCTGAGCGGGACAACTCTGTAGCACCTCCAAAGCTGACATTGCACATGGAGTCTAGGCCAAGTCTTCAACCACCGAGTAGTTAGAAGCGGCTCGGGCATTTGGGTTATGCAAAGTCTTCTTAAAGATACCTTTGGGTATCTTTGGCATTGTTTCCGCAAGTTTCTCTATAGTGAGAGGGTTGGAAGATTCAACTACAGCTTTACCCTTCTCATCGGTCTCTTTCTCATAGTTCTTGTTCCTGGTTTGTAACAAAGTTGAGGATCTAACCATGTTGATATAATTAGGGTCAGGAGCAGTTTGACTGCCCCCTGCTACGGTAGAAGCTGAAGCTGAATTCTGCCCTTAGGGAAATGGATCCTTCAGGACAGCCAGAGGTTGCGTTTGTAACAGCTTCTGAGCTTATTCCATGAGGGGACAAAGATGAGTAAGATGGTCCCCTTGGCACAACTTACAAGGGAACTTGACTTTATTATTTTCCTTTTTGCCCCCATCATCATTGTTCGCGGGCTTTGGCTTGTTTTGATTTTGGTTTCCCTCTCCCTTTTTACCTTTCTTCTTCTTCCCACCGAGCTGCTGATTTCCCTTCAAAGAGGTTTGTGCAAAAACATTTTCACTTTGGGAGGAGGGGGCAGCCTTTGCTGCCTCCGCCGTAGACTGTTTGACAGACAATTGGTGAAGTTGTTTTGTCAAAGACTCTACAGTGGGAGAATTTACGGACCCAACCACACCATCGGCATGGGGTCCAAGCTTAGGTTTCTCGGCCTCATGTGAATGCCTTGGTGCCTCAGGGATGATTTCATATAAAATAACAGACTGTGAATAAATCAAGTCCAACTGCTGGGCCCTGAGTATGGCTTCTTCCTCACTATTCACTCCTGATGTGGAAACATCCTTAGATATATAGGGCAATAAAGATTTAAGGAACCATTCTAATAGAAACTCAGGAGGGATGGTAGCTTTGATAAGGATCTTTCGCCTCCTCCACTCTTGGATATGATCCGAGATGTGGGTTGCCTTGTTTTGTCTAAAGGTGGACAACAAATCCGTTTCGAAGTCGTAACGAACTGGAAGCTGAAAGTGGCTAAGGAAAGCGGTAGCCAAGTCCCAGAAGCTGCTAAAAGCAGCAGAAGGTAGCTCAATGTACCATTTCGCTGCAGTGCCTATCAAGGTCCTCTAGAACATCCTCAATCTCACTAAATCTTCATTCAATGAGTTGGAAGAACACCATAAGTGGAAGGTGGTGGCATGTGCCCCAGGATCTTCACCAGCCTTACCTTCGAACTTAGGGATGTCCGAGGGAAGTTTGGTGGGAACAGGTGGCCACAAGGGGTCATGCCTCACCGGATCGTTCATCAATTTTGATAAGTCTGGCAAGTTCAAAGTTGCCAGAAAAGGAAGCTTTGGCCTAGCCAGTGTACTAGAGGTACTAGCTTGGGGATTAGAGGGACTTGCCCCCGATCGCCCATAAGTAAAAGTGGGGTTTCCCCCAGACACCGGTTGTGAAGTGGGAAGGTTGCTTTGGAACGGATTCCATCCGTAAGCCACCGGATTTTGGGTGGGAGTTGCAGTGTAAGTGGTTCGGGCCGTCCCCATAGAAGTAGGGGTCTGAAAGACTGGAGCAGGTATCCCTCCACTAAACAAAGAGAAGGGAGAGCTTGTGTATGGGACCGAAATAGGGGTTTGGTAGCTTTGCCCGTAAGAGGTGGTGCTGCCAAACTGCACTCCTACATATGAAGGAGGTGGACCTACGTATGGATTGGATGGGGGTATGTGCCCCCCATTCCAAGGGAATCCTTGGACAAAGGCCGAGGATCCCACTGGACCATTGTGGGTAGTGTAAGGGAAGGAAGAAGGAATTGTAGGCATACTGGGAATCCCAGTAGCCATATCACCAGACATACTTCCTATGTTCGAGTAAACCGGTGGTTGGACCACCTGGCTTGCTGGAGTTAAGGGTGTGGAAGGTAAAATAGATCTAGGGGTACTAACCGGGGGAGGTAGTACCCCTTCAACCGGAAGGGTTGAGGTGAAAAAAAATGAACTTTCTCCCTCAGAAGACATAGCTCTACCTACAGGTACACCTAGTACTGGTGAACTAAAAGGCCTAACCTGCACGATCACTGGATCATTCAAATCAGTCAAGGGGGTATTATAATTTCTTGCAAACTCGTCAGCTTTCAATTCTTCTACCTCGACTGTGTCAAAGTCAAAGCAGTTAGCTATTAATTCCGGTTCACCAAGAACCTCACTTACTCCTACTGGTTCAAAAGAACCACCTGTGCTTAATCTCCGCCTTTGGGGTAAAGGTGGAGGTTCCAGTGGTGAGAGAGGAGGAAGGTTTCTCAACCTTCTTGACCTTCTAACAAGTTGGTCCTACAGAATTAAGACTTTAAAAAATCACACCCTAAGGCCAACTAAACACAAGCAGATCCACAGAGCATACACTAAAAAGATCCTAGAGTCTCAAGCAATCAAAACAGGCTATAAAGATATGCTTTCCCGAAGAAAGCTGATGAACAGTTACTTGGCGTCCTTGAGGGGTTCTTAGGCACAAGTGGAGGAATCACCTAACCGCCCTCCTACACTTTCCATAAGGGTTACCTTCCAAGTCCATTCAAGGTGAACCAGAAATAACCTTCCGGTTTACCTAGGTATGAGCCCTAAAAAGACAAGAGACTAAGGCTACCTTGACAATACTTACTGTCTGGGGGGACAGTCGTCAGCCGAACTCGTACGCATGGGCAGGGTAGCTGAGCCCGAAACTCTGTCTAGGACAGAATCCCAAGATGCGTAAAATTCCTGGGTTACGTTTTGACAAGGATTCGGGGGGTTATCCCCTTTGTCCAAGCCTCCACGCGGCCTAGTGCTTAACTCCTGTTTAAGAGGAGCTTCCCAGATACAGCGGTAGAACCAAGGATTTACCTAATGAATAGTCCACTACGTCTGAGTTTATAATTTGTGGGAATTTTACACTCCCTAGCCCACAAATCTAGCCTAAGCTAGTAGGTGAAAGGCCCTAAAAATAAAACTTACTAATAAATTTTAATTTTATGCGTTAATTTTAAGGGCTATTCTTTAGTCAAAGGACGTGGAAGTGATCGACTGTATGGTGTTTTGACTCAGCAGAAAATAAATGAAAGTAAAAATGCATTTAAAGCAAACTATCACTATAAAATAAACTTCTTTTCATTTTTTCAAATATGTATTGATGAATTAACAGCACTTAATAAGAGAAACTAGCCTATGTTTTTGTATTTTTCTGAGATAATATTCTTTAAACTAAAACAAACACTACTTTATGCAAAAATTACAATGCAAAAGATTAACTATGTTTTGTTTTCCACTTTAAAAAATGCTCAAAAAAAGTACTGTGCATCTACAATGCACTGCTTGAGTAAACTTGACACTTATGGACTGTATAAAAACTACAAACTGAAGTAAACAAGCAAACAGGACCAAAACACCAGCAATAAAAGCAGGCTAGGACCCTAGCTTGGGTGCAAGCATTGACACAAAATCAAAGCAGAATTTAAACAGGAAAGTGCAAACCAATAACTGACAGAAATTAGACTGGAAAGACAGAGTCTAAGATCCTGATCACTGATCTAGACTCAGGCACTCTCACCAACAACCCAAACAAGCCAAAAAACTTCAAGATGCATACAGTGAATAAAACAAGTAAAAGGGGACTCAAGGGATTTCAAAAGCACTTAGATGTGATCACCTGATACATTCAAACAACTCTACAGCACTCTTAGAGAAAATCTTCTCAGAAAACAGGACTTATAACAGGAAAAAGACCAAGCAAACTTTCACACAAAAAACCCAGTTTCCAGGAGTACTCGCGACTGTGTAATAGTGCAAGTCGCGAATTATTCGCAACTGTTCAATAGAACAACCCATGAATTCAACTCAAAATTCGCGACTGTCCAGAAGGGCAACCCGCGAATGGGTATAATTTTTTTTCAAAAACAGAGAAAAAAAGACCCAAGACTTTCAAATGCTGAAGTAATTAAGAAGCAGGATAAAAATCACAAGCAGACTTCAAGCAAACACTGGTCAGGAAACAGAAAAAGACCTAAAGCAGACTAGGCTTTCCCAGCGGAGTCGCCAGTTCTGTTGTACAGGATAATTCACCTAATAACCTAGGTCTGGGGGGGTTAGCAACATACTCATAACTTGCAGACAATTTGACTCTAAAAGCACAGAATAGGAAATAGGAAAGTAGAAGGACTTACTTGTATTAAACGAAGGTTGATCCTTACTATGTTCTCCCTCTCTGATCCACTTCCAAAGTCTCTAGGATAGTTCCTCCTTCACCTGTTAATAAACACTCTTCCAGATACAAGATGATTCATATATATAGATGCAGGTTAGGCAAATCATATATCCTATTGAAATGTAAACATTTACCAATCCACAAGATATGAAACACATATGGAAGAAGTAATATCTTTATTAACAATAATAGAAAGAGTTTAGGTTACAACCCAATGTCTGAACAAGGACTCCTCTGTCACGAAAGGACTCTGAGTTTCTCTGCTCCAAACATTTCTGTAGGCAATCCACCAGCATAACTTTGCTCTCCAAATATCACTATCTAACACCCTCCCCAAGGCCTCTATTTATATGGATGAAATGAGGCAGTTCTCAAAGTTTAGGGAGGTTGTGGCAGTTAAGAAGATTAAGTTAAATGAGTAAAGTAATCTTCCATTAGCACGTGGTTTTATGTTTTAATGTTGAGGGAACCATTCGCGGGTCTGTAGTAGAGAAACCCGCGAATAAAAGAATTCGTGACTTGCTGTATAGGAGACTCACGAATGATGCGTGAGTTGCCAATATAAGGAGTCGCGAATACAACTCAACATAGGTAAAATGGAAAAGTAATCAGCTAGGTATATAAGTAATGTACTTCATCATAAGCCAAGGTATAGTAAATATGGGCAACCTCAATCCATAAGTGTCCTTTTGTGTGCCGACATGAGGGATATCAGCACTCGGACGGAGAGGTGCCATTCAGGTGTATAACACAAACAATCAAAGATATGAATGCCATTAATATGAGCGTCGGTTTGACAACTGTCATGGAGGATATGGAGGTCGAGGACGATTTTCTGGAAATCTCGACAATTGACCACATCGGCCCATCCAGTGCTTTACATGCTACAAAGAAGGCCATCGATATGCATACTTTCCATACAAGGATAGAACCTATTTAAATTTTTTTACTGGCTGTGGTGTAGGCAATCACTCATTAGAGGATTGTCCCACCATGCTCGACAAAATCGATAAAAATAAAAATGTTAATGTTTTGTCGTGTGTTCAAAAACATGATGTAATAAATATAAAGAACCTGCACATAGTAACCCGAAAAGGGACAAAATTTGGGAATGATAATCCACGAATAAGTAAAATCAAAGAAAATAACGATTATCCTAACTCGGCCAAACAAAAACAATTATATAACAATGCAATGAATATATTTAAATAATTTGCTAGACAGGAAGAAGCTAATGACACTCGACAAAACACAGTTAAAGAATTAATACAATTAGTACAAGATGATAAAGTGGTATCTCAATTCATTGACTTATTATATAATATGAGGCATAGTAATAATACAGAAAAACAAACCAAAAACATATGCAGTCTAAACCAAAAAGACAAGAGTGATGCCAACCCACTTGTCGACCTAGAAATCGAAGGATACCATGTTCGACAAGTTGTACTCGACTTCAGTTCACAAGTAAATATTATGACTCATGACACTTGGGAACAGTTGGGTAGACCTCGACTATATGAGTCAGGCATATACCTCAAGTTATCCGACCAAGGTCTGATCGAACCCATCAGAGTTTGGAGAAATGTCGATACGACAATAAAAGGAATATCGACCAAAGTCGACTTTGAAATTATTGACCTTAAGGAAGGATCCAACTCCTTCCCATCTTTAGTAGGTCGACCTTTGGGAAGAAAAATGAAAGCATCAATATCCCTAGACAAAGAAAGGATAAAACTAAAAGGGAATGGATAGAAAGTCATAGTACCTATCCATCCTTCCTAAGGAGAACCTTGGATAGAACCTATTGATGAAGAAGTTGACATCAGACAACTATATCAAATACAAAATAACGAAGACTACACATAACCCAATATCTATGGTGAGCTTCACTTAGGAAATCAAGATTCAGTAGGATATAATTCAGATGCAGAGTTATATGATTGGGAAGTCAAAAACTGCAAGACCCAAGAAAGAGGTTGCTGGACCATTCAGGCCGTACAAAAGAAACCAGTCCAACAATGTTTTTCAGTCTCCATCATCCCAAAAATATTCAAAAAGAAAAGTAGGGAATATCCTACCTTAAACCCAACAAATGTAAGTATCAGATAAAGCCCAAGGTATAAAGAAAGAGAATCCATAGTTATGCATACAGAACAAGTATCTAAAAACATAGGTGAACATGTCCGACTACAAAGCTTGCTAGAAACCTTTACAAGACAAGCTGCTCGATGGTGGGATACCCATCAATTAAGATTGCAGACATGGACAACAGATTCGACTTACTTCATAGAAATATTCGGAGGAAATACGCTAACCAAACAGGTGCAAATACCTGTGTTCATCCAAGGGAAAGAACCAGAGGAGCACATAAGAACATGTGAAAGAGAATGGAGAAGACTTGGATATAAAGATGAACATACATGGCCACACCTGTTTCCCTCGATTCTAGCCGACTTACCAAACAAATGGTATAAAATGGAAGAAGCATGGGGCAAAACATTTCAGTAGCACAAACTTAGAGAGAACTTCATTAAAGACTTCATTTTTATACCGCAGAATGAAAAATTAGTTGAAATTGCAAAAAAAATAAAAGGATTTATAGAACCCGTCTGGAACAACACTCCGATACAAAACTATGATTGACCGACAATACCATGTAATAACATACAAAACAATATAATACCACAGTAGACAAGACTACAAATGGAAAATGAAAAATCCCGGAAGGGAAAATATTTTGATGGAAATCATATCACTCAGAAACAACAAAACCAATTCGCACAGTACTTAAAGTCAACACAGCCGATAAAGAAGATACCGACCGAATGACTGCAGCAGAATTTCTTGCTACATTCTCACAATTCAAAGAAGGGAGTCAACCAATTAATGAAGCTAAAGCACTAGAATGGTTAGATGCCAAATTTAAAACTAAAGAGTTTGACATATCAAATGATGATTGACCAAAAATGGCAAAAAATGGTGATTACTGGAGCGAAGAACAATCGATCGAAATAGTAAACCTACTAAAAGAATTATAGGATGTATTTGCTAGAGACTACAAAGATATCAAAGGACTAGTCCATGAAATGGGTGAGATGAAGATCGACATCAAATTACCTGATGCCTAACCCATAAAAAAGAGGTTGTACAAACTAGCACATAAATACAAAGAGATAGTCAAGAAAGAGATCGACAATATGCTTGCAGTAGGAATTATCTACCCTATTGACCAGTCAGAATGGGCAAGCCCAATGGTCATACAACCAAAGAAATACAACCCGATGAAACTAAGGATCTTTTTTGACTTAAGAGAACTAAACAAAGTCACCCTAACAGACCCATTCCCAACACCATATGCAGATGAAATCCTAAATGAAGTTGCAGGACATGAATGCTACTTGTTTACAGACGGATTCTCAAGGTACAACTAAGTACCAATATCCAAAGAAGACCAGAAAAATATGACATTTGTATGTGAATTTGGCTCATTCACCTACAAAGTTATGCCTTTTGGTCTAAAAAACGCACCTGCGGTATTTTTGAGAATTGTTGTCAAAACATTTCAAGAATATATCTACAAAACAATGGCAGTATATTTCGATGATTGGATGATATACTCTATGCTGAAATATCACTGCAAATGGCTAAGGCTCATGTTGGAATGATGCCAACAAATCTAGTTATCTCTGAACATAAGGAAATGCATATTACTAACTCCTATAGGGATACTATTAGGGCACATTGTATGCAAAGAAGGCATCAAGTTCGACTTTGCAAAGATAAATATTATTCTCGACTTGAAACCACCAGTGAATCCAAAAAAAGTCAGGGTACTACTCAGACACACAGGATATTATAGGAAATTTATGAGATACTACTCAGATATGACCTATCCACTGGAAGAACTATTAAGAGAAGATCAGGAGTTTGACTGGACAGATAAATGTAACATATCATTTGAAACATTAAAAAGGAAACTAGTAGAGGAACCTATCCTCAGGTTCCCAAATTGGTCGATCAAATTTCACGTACATATTGATGCATCAGGCCTAGCAATAGGCGCAATCTTAACACAACCAAGGGATGATGGAATGGATTACCCTATAGTTTATAGCAGTAGAGAACTAAACAAGGTAGAAAGAAACTATTCGACAATAGAGAGGGAAGCATTAGGAATGGTCTTTGCACTACAGAAGTACCGACATTACCTCCTAGCTAGCCCTTTCATCTTCTATACTGACCACCAAGCATTGAAATACCTTGCAAAAAAACCTTTGCACCATGGGAGGATTTGTCAATGGCTACTACTATTCCAAGAATTTGAATTTGAAGTCATTGTTAGACCGGGAAAATTAAATGTCAGACTTGACCACTTGTCAAGAATCGGCATGGGAGAGGAGCTGAAAGGATCGAAGATGACCTACCAGATGCACACTTATTTCGAATAGAAGCTGTCACGGCAGAATTGGAGGAAATAACTCAATTCCTAGAAAATGGTCAAGCACCAAAGGGCATGAGAACGAAAAAGAAACAAATCATAGCTATGAAGGCTGCACCATATAGCCTCATAAACAGATTTTTATATAAAATGGGATTGGACGACATCCTCAGGCGATGCATATTAGAACATGAAAGAGATAATTGCATGTACAAAGCACACTACAGACTGGTGGGAGGACATTTTCAAGCAGATACAACTGCCAAGAAAATCCAACAGTCAGGGCTATGGTAGCTGACATTATATAAGGATTGCAAAAAGTTTGTTAGCTAGTGTGACCGATGCCAACGACTGGGTCGACCTCTTCCTAGTATAGAAATGCCCTTGATATCAGTAAACCAAAGTTTGACATTTGAAATTTGGGCCATCGACTTCATAGGACCATTCCCAATACCAAAAAAAAGAATAGGTGCAAGATACATAATAACCATAGTAGAATATGTAACCAAGTGGGAAGAAGGAGAACCTGTTGACACATGTTCCAGTGAGATAGCTGCTAAATTTACCTATGAAAACATAATTACTAGATTTGGATGCCCACTAACCTTAATCAGTGACCAAGGATCACACTTTATTAACAAAACCATCAAGGCACTGACAGACTAGTTCAAAATTGACCACTGACGTAGTACAACTTATCACCCTCATTCGAATGGAGCAATAGAGGCATTCAACAAAACATTAACAAGGGGTTTAACAAAAATATGCAACACCAAGAAGGACGATGTGGATGAAAAAATCCCTGCTGTATTATGGGCTTACAGAACAATATACAAACATTAGACTAACCAAACATTGGTCCGACTAGTCTATGGACAAGAAGTAGTCATTCCACTACATTTCCAATAGAAAACACCTATCATAGCAGATATCTTACATGTTGATGTCGAAGAAGGAAGGAAGGACCAACTGATGCAACTAAGAAAGTTAGAAGAACACCGACTGCTTGCTTTACAACATCAAGAAATTCAAAAACAACAGCAGAAGGCTTGGCATGATCATAATATCAAAAAAAAAAATATGTCGATAGGGGACCTCGCCTTACTGTACAACAGTCAAGTAAAAGGAAAACCCAAAAAGTTACACATAGAATGGATGGGACCTTATGTTGTGGAAGAAATTCATGCCAATGGATCAGTCCAACTAAGGACGTTACAGGGCATAATATTTTGAAAACTTGTTAATGGTGCTCGACTAAAATGGTACAGAAATTAAGCAAGTTCAAATATATATATATATAATGACCATAATTGTCATCCAAAAAAACCTATAAAAATATAAAAATATCAAAAACAACAAACAGAGCCAACACTCGTAAACCAAAATGACAAGAAAATTCAGAATATTTACTAAACTACACTTCGACAACTGACACCAACCCCATCGACACATTGCCATCGACCACCCACATGATCGACATCGACCGATGACTCCGAAGGTCAAATCATGCCTTCATGACTATGGTTAGAAGGAGTACCAAAATCAAATCACATTTAACGCAAACTCAATAGACCATGTTGGACCATCACTTCCATCATTAATACATCCATCAACAGAATCGTCACCCGCTTCACCTATAAATACCACACCAGAAATAGATCATTTACTGTATCTCAAAGAGATAGAGCAACCAAGTATTCATAAATTTGAGAGCAGAGACCCTGTAAGAAAATCCGACCAAGAGACCGACAAGATGGCCCTGAAGCAAAACAAATCCGCAGCTGCAAAAACAAAAGAACTACAATCCACCGAAAACCCACTTATGAGAATATTAAGAAATATAAAAAATGCCAAGGTACAGAAAACCTCATGGGAAAAAGCCTGGGCAAAAATCAAAGAATGGGCTTATGTGGACAAGAAAAGGACACAAGAAGCAAAGAAGATAAGCCACAGTACCATCATGAGTTACATGAACACACCATTCATGGCAAGTTTTGGAGGAACAAAAGAAACAGCAATGAAATTTATCATCAGTTGGTATCACAATAGAAAATTTTACTTCGACAGACCAGTAGAAATTTTTGGTGAATTTATATACAAACTTACTGGTCTCTCAAATTAGGGTGACCCTGTCCCTATTGGTATAAAAGAAGGACTAGTAGAATTACTAACTAGAACACCAACATGGAAGAATTCGAAAGGGCTAATGATCAGTCAAATACAAGCCCGGATGCCACAAATTGTGGCCAAAATCATAGCAACAGGAATCACTCCTATAGGTCAAGTGAGTGATCTGAAGCTAGACATGCTGGAAGCAGTCGACACAATAGCATGCACAGGGGAAATTTATCGTTGGGCTCAACATGTTGCTGACATGCTCAAGACTATATGTTAGAAATGTTAGGACTCAGCCAGGATTATAAGGTTCCCATCATTGATACTCTAGATAGCAATGTACCACTTGTCTCCATTCAAAGATAAGTAGTTCCAAGAACCACACAAGTACCACACGTGGAGGTTCAAACCATTTTCACAGAATGGAACAATGAAAGAATTGGAAAATGGGAAAGAAATGTTGGAAAACTGGTTCCAAAACCTAAAAATCCAGACAACTAGATGGAGGGTGCCTCAGAACATACGAAGAAGTCTACCGAAAAAAACACATATTCAACTCAAGCTCGACCACACAGAATTCTGGTACATGTAGGGGGGAAAAGTAGCAGCAAAACCTCTCGACTATTACCCAACAGTCAAAGAGATTTTCCAAGAGCTATCTCGACAATCTAATACAAAGCTATCAATACCAGCAAAAGCCAAAGAAATAAATCAACCAATCAAAGAACCATTGACCGACCAAGAAAAAGAGGAGGACTACAAACTCCACTTACATATTAGTACCTTCATGTCGGACGATATACCGGTAGAGGACACCAGTAGACTTCAACTGACATTGTCCCACAACCCATCCAAATGGGAAGCACACGGACTGAACATCAGGTAGCTAGACCAGCAGAAAAAAGTATCATTCCAGCTCACCGACAAGAAGAAGGAGAAGAGCAGATAGAAGAAGATATCGAAGCAAATAATCCATAATATGCTATGACAAAAGAAAACTTAAGGAAAATAGCAAAGGAAGTATTAGCCTCAAGGAAAAGGAAGGAAATGCAGGAAAAAGGGAAGGGGAAGTGCAATCTTATCCTATATAAGTCAGAAGATGAAAAAGAATTGTTGGCTACTACTGTCGACATCATATAAGATGCAACAACAAACAATGTTTTGGTCGAAACACAATTCAAATGGTTCGTCGACGCAGAAGCAAAGCAATGGAGACCGAAAAAGGTAAAAACTACAACCACTTCAATTGATGAGAACATTGTTGATCTAGTTTCTACACCTCCACCCCCATCTCCAACCTAGATCACACAAGAATATACCCAACAGATACCCACCATAAGACTAGTCGACATCTATAAGAATGCTATGCCAGAGACACTGAAAGAACGGTTCGACCATGACGGTGATTTCGAGGCATACATTGAAAAATTACCTGAACTACTCATCTCTGTTCAGAGAATTACCACCAAATTCGCACTAATTGAATCTAGTGCACCACGCTAGATCCTATCTCAAAAAATTGGCCAGATACCCCATAAACCAAGATCTGTGGGAATTATCAAGTCCACATTTTTTAGGAACCTCAACAAGACTTCCCAAATCGCCGTAAGTTGCACCTCATCCATTATCCCTTTAGACATCTCACACCCTCCACCAGCCAATGAAACAGCAAGAGATGCAGAAGAAAATAACCAGGAAGATATCAACCAGGTGATTGACAACCTATTCACTGATGATCCAGGAAATTCACTACCAGAAGTTGAAGACCCACTGTCGATTGATAATATCCCCACTACACCAATTACACCATACCATTCACCATCTCCACCACCACTTCCTAATCCAAAATCTTTGCCAAACCCTAAACCACCTGTTTCAAATCCCCCAGATACACATAAAGCTACAAGTTCCACCCAAGAAACTAAACCAAAAATTCCATTGAGGAATGAAGATCAGCAACCAGAAAACCAACCACAGGGAAAGCTACCACTTGCAGAATCACAGGCACAATAATAAACAAACCAATATAGACACAAAAGAAAAGGAAAATATCTCGTCATGTATTTTTATGTTTCTCATGGTATACATATTTTGAAAGGATGTGATGTTTGATATATACCATCGACATGATGGATCCCTTCTAAGTTTTACTGCATGTCTCCTAAGCCGCTGACAGTTGGGATTTTATTTAATAAGATGTATGATTTAATCCTAACCATCGAAGGGGATATTTTCCTTTTAATTTTAATAAATTATATACTACCTCCAATGGTCCATATCTATCCTAGAGGGATGTGATTTTTCATCTGATTTAATTATAGGGAGGGGCCTTTCTTAACCTCATAGCTTGTTCTAATACCTCCAATGATAGTGAATTATTCTAGGGGGATAAATCATTACATCTTAGCCATTCATGGAACATACATGTTCTTTAAATATGTCATATATCTCAAGAGCTCCAATAGTCCATATCTATGCTAACAATCTGCATTACTCAATTTGGGCTAATGGCGAGAAACTCCCATCTTTATGTCCACCGCATATTCCAGGACCTCCAAAGGTTTAGATCTACCCTTGGAAGCTGCAATATATAATCATAGCTTTTAATGGGAGGATATAATATGCTCACTTCTTTTGGTACGTATACATTGTGAATAACTATGATCTTTTTGGGTGACTTTCCATCTTTGATCGTGACCATTGACTCCAGACTTTTTCTTCTTTTACATATCTAATATTCATTGGATAAGTGCAACGTTGAGGGAAATTATGGGTACAAAGCAAGTGACAACACAACGTAAATATTATGAAGAGTATAGATTAGGGATAGATCAATTGTGTACCTGATGTATCTAAGGCCAGTCCATGACTGATACTTGTTTTTCAATATAAAACATAAGTTTGTATGAGTTTACATTGAAGTGTTGGGAATTTTGAATACCATACAATTTGGGTTCTTCATTAAGGATGTACTCAAGACATTTCGAGGTCATGTGAAAGAGAACTATGTATGAGATTATTAGACAAAGTTTAATTGGTTGAGCAATCTGAATATTGCACAAGGACAAATATATTGACCACCATGCATAAATGAAGAGATCATTTAAGATGATACATAGTTTACATTAAAGTAGGCTACATGATATGTTAACAAGTAAGTGCATAGTTAAGAAGGTCTAGATAACTATACATGTGTGCCAAAGTTTAATTGGTTGAGCAATCTGAATATTGCACAAGGACAAATATATTGACCACCATGCATAAATGAAGAGATCATTTAAGATGATACATAGTTTACATTAAAGTAGGCTACATGATATGTTAACAAGTAAGTGCATAGTTAAGAAGGTCTAGATAACTATACATGTGTGCCAAAAAAGTACAAAACTGAGACAACTATAATTTCTCTAAATTCAAGACAATTCATCACCCAAATTCACATTTATGTTTTAATGCTTCCATTTTACACTCAAATGATTTGAATTACCATTAAAATAAGAACAAATGAGCATTGAATTCTGGCTCTCATATGCTTTGACACTAGTAAAAAATATATAGCAATCTAGTTGTAAGGTTACCTTAGGATGCATGATTCTAAAAAACTTGACACTAATAAACTGAGCCAATCTCTTAATTTACTTTACAATCAAAAGTATTGCAAGCATGGTACCACATTGGTTGATCAAGATTAATAAAGCCGATATATACTCTAACATTGAGGTAGGCTGCATCAACAAGAAAAAAAACAAACTGGTCCATAAAAAATGAGCAACATTATAAAAATAGATATTGTGGCAATACAATAATACAAACCTTTCCTTCACCTCTAGAAGGATCAATGATTTGAGAATGTCATGCATGTTCAAACTATAAGGATCTAGAATCTTCCCTTGTATGTATCACTACAGTATAATAAAATTATGTATTTTTTGTGGAAAAGAAAAACCATACCTCAATATCCTTCATGTCCAGCATGTCCCCAAAATAATGAGCTACAATATCCAATAAAGTACTGAAAACAATAACATTAATAATAGTAGCAATATATATCATATTTGAACCAATTATAAAATCAACATCAGATATTAGGGCAGACCTCCCTTATCCTCGGAAAAAATGCTTCTAAACAAATTTCAACATTTAGTGTTAGGTTACTTGCATGAGACTCAACTAGACCAACATACTTGTGAAAGGAGACAACCCAGAACTGGAAACTACCCTAAAATATATCATCCAACGCTCACAAATAAAAACAGTAGCAACACAATAGTACGACCAAATCACAATAAAAAACGACAACAAAGTACTCCAAAAAAATCATATAAGGTAGCGCTATGGTGGATGGAACCTAAGGAGGGGTCTTAAGGTCAATGCAAGGGTGGACAACTATCCTAAGGGGTCACACTAGTAATCAACAATATGGACGTCAACATTCAAGGGTTGTATAACTCAACCTTACCATGTAATGGTCAATCATGAGTCACCACAAAGATAAACATCACATACAAGTAAACACGCAAGTCAACACAACATAACAAGGAAACATGAAATCATAGTAGGCTCATGCACATCAAGTCAACGTGAGGGTAGGTTACCCAACCTTCTCAATTGTATGTGGTCATACGTCTCATTTGGTCATCTCATCTTCCTTAGGTTAACATAACAAGGGGTGGCCAACCCCTTGAGGATAACCACAGTCCTCGAAATATGTCACACATATTAAAAAGTAATATATGCAACAAAGTGAACATATAAATTTTAAAAAGCAAAAATATAGGTATATTAATTGTTTTAATCAGCACAATACTATCAAACATAGAGATGCAATAATCATTAAAGTACTAGAAAGAAAAACAGTAATAACATTAGCAATATATACCAAATCTAAGTTGTTAATGAAATACAACAATGATGAAATAACAATAGCATGAATATATTATATCTAAACCAATTATAAATGATATAGTCATCTCACCTTCCTCGGGTTAACTCAAGAAGGGGTGGCCATCCTCTTGAGGATAACCATAGTTCTCGAAAGATTTCACACATATTCATAAATATGAATGAAGTAATACCATTTACATTATAAACCTCAATTATAAAGTATGACCATGCACTGACTAAATCAAGAAATTTGTAACAAAACTCTAAATATTTCATGTATTTACTCATTCAAATACAAATCTTAAATGTATACAACTACATTTTTTGTTTGCTTGTTTTCTTTTTCCCATAAATTCCAAGATGGGGACACCATCTTCATTGTGATGACCCATTTTAGTTGGTGTTCCCTCTCTTTATGTTGATTGTGTGGGAATTCTCTCTTGTACCATAATTATGGTATGTCGATTAGTAGGGCGTGGAGGTCGCTGGAGAGGGGAATCATTTGCAAAAACCAAGTCAGTTATAAATATATAAATGTGTAGTTATTATTGAGATACATATTTCATTATTTCCAATATCATTACAATGATATTTACCTGTTGGATGACTAGCTAAGACAATTGGTGTGTTCATTGGTTTTTCCATTTGTTCCTCTTCTAGTTGAGCATGAGCAGGTACATGCTCTTTAATCCACAAAATACAATTTATTAGTACACATCATCAATTATATATTTAAAATCATATTAAATACTTTTGTTTTATAGCATACATACCTGAATGGATAGGATTCTCGCCACCACCATGAGGCAGCTCCCCATAATCATGTGGTACCTTTTCGATACCGCTATCCTCGCTTCTTTAGTTTCTCTCACCCTGAAAACAAAAAAAGACATTTATTTTTCGATATAATTATTCATGAATAGATTACACAAGTACATTATAATGATGGCCTTATTGTTTTTATTTACCTCTTTGTGCATGAATGGGGAAATTGGGTTTTTCCCCAAGCCTTTTTGACATTCCAACACATGTTGAAAACTGTACTTGAATCCAAGCCTCAAGTCTTATTTAGTGGTTTCCTCTTGAAAATCATTTCCCTGTAATGCATAACGCCATGAAAATTTCTTATGATAAATCAATTATGTGTTTGTTGTAGTTATAAAAATTTTGGCTACAAATAATGAGCGTTTGATTCTTACAATTTGTGCCCTTAGTTTCTGATATCCACCCTAGCCCAGTTTGTGCTACCCATGTTTTTATACTCTTTCCCTTGTCACTTTAGAGGTGTCGGGAATCCTATGAAAGGTTTCAAATATGTTAGATATCGCAACTTAAATATATTTAAAGCTAAAAAATAATTGAACATTTTTCATTGAAAATATGATATGTGCCATACCTTCTTGAACCGAGTGGCCCGGTCTTTCCTTGTTTTCTTAATGCATCCTCATTTGCGTAATTTATGAGCACCTTCCACTCCTTCTTTGGAACCATCGGAGGACACTCATACTACCACAATACAAGAACAAAGACATATTTGTATTGAAAAGTAAAAATTGAACCATGTATAATAAACATGTTTAATGAAGAAAAACTCTTGTGTTAATATGCCAGTCACGTTTACCTCATGACTCGAAATTGACGGTGTGTTCTGAGTACCCCACTTCCACAATACAATAAGCATTATGATCATCTTGAAATATTGAGCTCATAAGCATAAAAAGGTCAAATGTTAACAAATGTAATATAAACATGAATTGTGGTTACTATTACATTGATGCTATTAGGTACTATTACGCTAAATTTACCTCATGCGACGTCATTGGTGACTTTCCATGGTCAGTCTTCCATTATATGAGAAACAATACATATTCATATTGAAAAGTAAAAATTGAACCATGTCTAATAAACATGATTAATGAAGAAAAATGTGATTAAGACATATTCTAAGTAACCCCCATCCACAATATAATAAGGCGAATGATATCATCTTGAAGTATTGAGCTCATAGGCATAAAAAAAGTCAAATATTAACAGTTGTAATATACTCATGAATTGTGGTTCCTATTACATTGATGTTTACCTAAACATATCTACTTGCTTCTAGAATATGGCCATGATCACTCTGCCACAATATAAGAATTAATACATATTAAAAATCAAAAGTACATATTTAACCATGTCTCTTAAACGTGGTTAATTAAAATATTGACATATAATTAATCATGTGTATATTATAAAAAGCATGACATATAATTAAAATTGTTGCAAGAGGAAACAATAAGTCATCAATCAAAGGTTGAGTTAAATGTTGTATAATATAAGCAACCCCATAATAGCAACCCCTGCATCTATTCGATTCAAACCATAATCGATCAACAAGTCTTCACCTACAACTATTGATTTTGTTGCACATAAGAATACACTATTTCCTTCATGCCCCTCAAATATGCAATTGGGTAGCTTACGTGTTGTTCCTATTCGTGTACTATTTATAAACCGTGCAATATTTTCGGAATATTTTGGCCTCCATCAATATACATAGTAGCTCCTTTTTTAGATTGTTGTCCAATAGGTGTACATAATTTGCCGCCACTTTGTATGTCCACATACTTCATGTAAATATTACCAACAACGATCAATCATTCTATTTGTAGCATGGTCCAACATACTCCATCAATTTAGTTTTAGTGCCATATTTTACATTTATTCCATCCATGGAAAATAGCCCCAATCCATGTAAAGATGATGGAGAAATGTGATAAATCCTCCCATTAAGGAATAATTCCGTGTCCACTTGGGGTAGCTCCTTGGGTAGCCATCGTTTGAAAAGATGTCTATCCTCAGGGGAAACTCAATGTCACCTATGCTCTCATTATCATAATCACATGATCCTCCTTCAGAAAGAAAAAGTTCCATGTGTCTACAAAATTTTCTCCTTACCATTTCCCCTCTAGTTGATCTTGACATGTTAGATCTTGTGATAGATGTCTCTCCTTCAACCTCTTCTAGTCTATCTTCCTCACTTTCGGAAGATAGATCAAAAAATTACCTATTTGGTGGTACCTAAAATCATTAAAATGAGACAACATGTTGTAGTTGAATTTTCAATACTGAAAATGTCATCCATGGCTCTTGCTCTTGCAACAAAATAAAGATGGGAATAATAACGAGGCTAACAAGGACTAGAGTAGTAAATTGAAATAAATAAATCTTATTGGGATACATTTTCTTTAGGGGGGAACATTCTTATCTTGTTGGTAGTGTTAGAGTATGGGCATGTGTTATAATATTTGTACAAATCTAAATGATAAATGAATCCTAGGATGTTTAAAGTATCTAGTTGTATAGCTGAAATTGTGTTACTCATCATTTTCTCAATTGGTTTATGATAGACATGGTTTTATCCAACTTGGTCAAAGGTACATGAATTTTAATTTTACCCAACTCATGTTCAATGTTAAAGGGGACATTAGGTCCGTCTTTCTCCCTTTTTTCATTTCCCAGCTTTTAATTTTGGGGATTCTCATTTCATTTTGCAGCAGCATGCATCATATATTCACTATCTTTTTCCTTTAAGTGGTCATTTCTTTTAGTATAGGTCTCTAGATGGATCCTAGAATTTATTTTTTGGTTGATTTATAAAGGGTCTTTTTGGAGGAGTTTTATTATCTAGATTTGTAGCAAGGGGTCTTGGATCAATTTCATGCTTCTTGTGCAATTTATTTGGTAAGGTATCAACAAAAATTCTATATTGGGCTGAAGACATTTCATATTCACCATTTTATTGTTCATTCTTATAATCATATGTATTATATTGCATTGAACTTTCATATTATTCTTGGGTCAGGTGAATGGTATTGCATTCATCATATGGCCAATTCATTTCTTACTAAGTATCTGTATATTCCTTTTCAAAAGGGAGGCTAACACATTATTATTCTTTTTATTGTTCTCTCTAATATGAGGATGGATCCAAGTTTATCTTAATTCCCTTTTTCTTTGTGGATAATCTATAGGTTGAAGGGACTCCTATATTGATTAGAATTATGATTCCTTGGTGCTCCTTCTTGAGGGGTTACATTTAAAATAGAGGAACCAGCCTCATCATTATGTTTTATTTTTTCCTTCTGATCAAGGCCTAAACAAAAATTCATTTTCCCCGTGTTGTCATGTTTCCCTCAATATCTACAACATCAACTTACATGATCAATAGATGTGTATATCCTCTCTCCATCAGCATCATATCAAAATTAGTCTCAAAGGCCCCAACAAAGGTGATCTTTTCTACTGCTTGGATCAATCCCTTTCATTAGTGGAAATTAAGCACAAAAAAACATTTGCAATTCCTTTGAAATCCTGTGTTCAAAGAATTATAAAATAGAAGTCCAAGAAGTAGGAGGCTCAATATCAAAGTAAAAAAGATGCAAGGTGACCAATTTCTTTGAGTAACTGAACCATCCTCCTCATTCTCTTCATGAGACATAGCATTTGAAAACACATATTCATACACAGCATCAATGGTTTTATACCCAGTATTATACTCATATGAGAGAAATTGAGAATTAATGAATAATTAGTTGAATAGTTAGACAATTTAAGAATAAAACTCTTGGTATGTTAGTGTCCAATTATTAGTTTTCTTAGGTTTCATAAAATTTGACCTCATCAAGGTGTGGAAAAATATTAATCTTGATTGGTTCATGCATCACTTAGGTCTTCCTTAGTGACATAAACATGATGATATAGCATTCCTAGAGTCTTCCATGTGTTTCTATAATATTTATCTAATGTTATTAACAATATCTTACTCATATATCCTGCATACATGGCATACTCATGACATTGTTGATGCAAAAAATTAATCCCACATGGCTATTAACACTTAAAAGTGTTCACCCAGCTCTCCATGGTCTAAACCATATACATACATCATATTCCCACTATATTTCCCTTACTTTTTACCTTCAATTGTATTTCCACAAAAAATGGTCTAAAACACCATTATTCCTTCTCATAAATGAAGGGATAGTGAGCATTCATTATGGTTTATCTCCACTTTCTCCCAAAAAGGGTAAAAAAACCTTAAAAATGAGAAAGAGTCAAAATACCATAGATAAAAACCATGGGAAATAAAATACCATGGGTCATCACAATGGGTTAAAAAACCCTAAGACCATACTATAAATACATTGTGAAGGGATCTCCCAAAACACCTTTTCATTCACTTATGGTTACGCTATGCCATTTTGCTCTCAGATATACCACATACTTTCTTTCCATTATTCCCATTTCCATGCCATTTCCCATGATGTACGTTGAGATCTCTCTGTACCCACTTTGTATCCATCCCCCGTTTGACAACTATCCGTGGAGAAGATTGGAGAACCAACCCATGGAGCTGTGGAACCACTTTCGAAGGACGGCTATGGTGGCCCATCTTGCAGGAGAAATGTGTGTTTATTTTATGTTTCTTGCATTTAGTTAGTTGATATATATGTTAAAACCCTAAAAATATTTACTTTAATTTGTTATCATTGTTGCTATAGTTGTTTAGTTTTTGTTATTCCATTGAACTCTTCTTTATTCTCTAGATGAGCTAAGGTTGGTGCATCTACATGTAATAGGGGAGAAATCCCCATTACAATGGTATTTTACTATTGGTTTCTAATATATCAATATGAGTAGTGACCTTCAAGTTACACATATTATGTTGACATTAATTGTCAACATTAACCATGTAAAACCAAATACACAATATTATGAGTAAATAAATTCCTCACATTACAAACCAGCCAAGATTCATTGACTAAATGCAAAATTTTAATTATTTTACAACATCTGTTGTTGGATCCCTTAAAATCAAGCTTGTGACAACTTAACATTAATACTCTATAACTCTCTATGATCCAATGTTGAATGAGACAGTTATTTATTCATAAGGAATTATTAGAGTCATTTAAGGGAATGAAATATGATAAGCTTTTGGTTAGTTCATATCAAGGGATCAGAAAAACAAAAAAAAACTAATATCATCCAAGATCATATAAGGAAATAATTTTTGGCCTACTAACAATCCGACATAATTTAAGGTAAAAGGCTCATTGGTTCCCTATATATATATATATATGATAGTGTACTAAGAAATATAAAAAATATATATGATATGGATTTGAAATGATTACAAACTAATCTCTCCTTGAATGACCTCCTTGTTGGTGAGATACTTTGGTTCAATGTTTTCAATTTTTATATGACAAGGAACCAAATTATCAAAGTTCCATCAACAAATTTGTCTTTCAAGTTAGTACCATTGGAGTATGTCAAGATATGAGGTTTTCGACTGTGATAGGATGGAAAATTTTCAATTCTATTTGGGACAGGCATGTTTTTGTACATCTTGATTTTGGATTTAAGAAATAAAATTTTCTTATACAATTGTGTTTTGATCTCCAATTATTTTGTTGAATTTAGTGGCTATAAGGTCCACCTTCACATTCAACAAACATGTGAAAACTACAACAAACCTTTGGAAAATACTTATGAATTTAATTCATATATGGGAACATGGCAATCCATAATGCATATTGCATTTGGATCTATAGTTTTAATTGTAAATTATCTTTCTTCCCACTGTAAAAGACCAACCTTATAGACATTATATAATATATTCTCTATTGCATTAGACAATCTACAACTAGGAAACAATGGATAAAAAATATGTGGGAAATACTTAATTTTGTAATTGAAAAGAATGTGTTATTTTGGTTGGTTGGAAAATATTTTTAGTATTTTTGCAAATACAATTGGTACACAACATAAATGAATAATGATATTAGACAAAATTTAAATATTATTCATCTATGGATAAGACCACATAATTCAACTTTTTGGGGCAGGATGTTGGTCAATTTTCTATAACCATATAGAATGAAAACTCCCCACTTTTAGGGAAATAAAACATTGAAAATGATAATGAAATGTTTTCCTTGGGAAGGAAAAGGAAAATGAATTATGTTGACATCTTAGAATATAATGTGAAGTTAGTATTGAGAAGCAATGGTTTTTTAGTCTATTGGAGAGGATGCACTTTAGATATTTGGAATGGACAAAACATGTTAACTTTGTTTGTTCATTGATACTTATCTCTTATTCAGTCAATATTCAAATTTAATATTTGTTAATAAGCATTCGTTAATTAGTTGTTACATTTTTCTTTTAATCGATATTATGTTAGTTTCATGTCAATTTCTTCACAGTATCCTTGAAATTAACATATTTGAAATTTTATTCATGTCACTAGTTGGATGATCATCATTCCTATTTCCCACTCCTAATATTCAATGTTGTATTGTTCGTATACATTTGGAATTAGTAAATTATTTGGATGCAATGCCCACATCCATTAAAAAGACAAAACTAAATATGATAGGTCTAGCTTGGTGGATGGCATGGTCGACAATCCAATAAAAAACCTATTTGATATAAATGGAAGTTTATATTGTTTATAGGATAAACTAAGTAATGTATGCAATATAATTATAATTAGATGGAAACCAGTAGAAAAATCTCTAGGATTTTCCCAAATCCTAGAGGGAATATATGGTTATTCACAAATGCACCCTCTTTTGTTGCATATTTGTTTTCAAAAATTGTTGCTACCTTACTAGGGTCTACAACTCTCTTTTACAACAAGCATACTCTAGTCTTTTGCTACATTTTTTTTGGAAAATTTTGGCCTTTATTTTCCTAGTTTCAGAAAAGTGAGTTGAACCTAATTGACTCATCTTACATTACACATCTATTTGGTGATGTACTCTACATTTCAGTCATCCACTTCACAAGAATGGATTGAGTTTCAAGCTACCAAATACAAGACCAAACATCAACGCTTCCTCCCTGACTTCTGACATCAACACCATCCGGCCATGTAGATCATATCTAAATCTCAAATTTCTAAATGTAGACCATATTTAAATGTCAAATTTCTAATATAAAACTTCCCAAGCATATTTTCTATTGAAGGATATGAAGTGTTGGTTATGTCAAGTAGAGTATATACATAGGATTTGTGCCATGCTACAAGCTTGATTCCATGTTGAGCACTTAACAAAAAAGGAATATGAGTGGTTTGTTCCTGGTTTGAGTTGGAATTATTTTGAATTTTTTCCAAATTATAGAAGTGAACAATAGCACTAAGGACCTAGAATACCGAAGTGGAAACAATAGAAAAACATTTAGGGCTTAGTACACTTACCAATTTTGGAGGAATTCCCTCTTTCTATGGTCGGCCTCCCTCTCTCGTATGTGGCCTCAAGCCTCTTCTTGGCCTCCCTCATCTTGTCCCGTATGTGTTAGGACTCCCTCTGCTCGACTCGACTCGACTAAGCATCCCTCTATTCAGATCGACCTTCCTCTACCTGGGATCCCTCTGCTCGGCTCAACCTCGCTATGTCTCCCTTCGCTCCACTCAACCTCCCTCTGCTCAACTCGACCTCCCTTTGCTCATCTCGGACTCCCTCAGCTTGGCCTCCCTCTACTCAGGATCCCTCTATCGGCCTCGCTCAACTCGACCTCCCTTTGCTCATCTCGGACTCCCTCAGCTTGGCCTCCCTCTACTCAGGATCCCTCTATCGGCCTCGCTCAACTCGACCTCCCTCTATCGGCCTCCCCCTTCTCAGCTTGGACTCCCTCATCTTGGGCTCCCTCGGCTTGGACTCCCTCTGCTCGGGCTCTGTTTGTTGGCCTCCCTCTACTCGGATCGATCCCTCTACTCTACTCACGTGGGAGGTAAGTGATTTTTTTTTGTTTTATGTTTGTTTTTAAATGTTTTTTTTAAAGTTTTTTTCTAATTTATATTTATTTAAATATTATAATATATTTACATAATGTATTTTTTATTTTTTTTATTATATATATATATATATATATNTAAAAATAATACATAATATAAATATATTACAATACTTAAATAAATATATTAAGATTTAATTTAAAATACTTATTTATTAAAATACTTAAATATATAATTTTTAGGTTAAAATTAAAAATAAGATTTAATTTGAAAAAAAAATCGATTTAAAAAAATAAATTAATGACGATATCAGTAATGATGATGCTAATGACATCAGTGCCAATGATGATGATTATCATCATTGTCACCACCATTGTGATCATCATCATCATTTTCATCATTGTGACAATCATTGCCTTCATCATTAACATCACCATCATCCCTAAACACTTGTCAACCATATCCCTTACCAAAATGTGTGACACATCTTTGTGATGAGACTCAAATCACAATTTGCAAACAAAGGTTAGAAAAGGAAGACATACTTAGAGGGAAAGCTCTGAGCCAAATATTCACAAATGGGTAAGGGTTTTATGGAATACGTTCTCTAGAAATGTAGGGTTGGAGTGATAAGGTTTATGAATGATTCTTTCTAGGGGTTAAATTTGTTATCTCTAATGGAATATAGAGGTTAAATATTATAATTATTACTGATTATTTGTGTGGCATGTGGGTGAAAACACAAAGTTGGGAAACAATTCCTGTGACAAATCCCTTTTTTTGTATAATTTCCAATTTCTCGGCTGAGAAAAAAGTCAACAAATTTTTTCAACCGAGAATTGTTATATTTCTTAGACGAGAAATTAACCACGGTTAACATTCTCTCGTCTGAGAGTTGTTCCATAGTTAGATAATGTTTCGGCCGAGAGTTTTAAACCTTCTCGTCTGAGAGTATTGGCATAATTTTTACATTAAACTCTCGGAATGGTTTCTCAGCCGAGAGATTAGATTCATTTTTAACTCTCGATTGAGAAATGTTTAACTATATAAAGCCAAACCTCCTCCCCGCCTAGCGGACCATCGTCATAATTTTCCTGGTTTTTCGCTCTGAGGCTTTTGCCACGAAAACCAAGCCATTGCTTTTCACGCTTAGTTATTGTCTTTTTGGGCATATACTTAGTCTATAGTATTCATTTCATTGGTTTTTCAGACAAGGTAAGAGGATTTCAGGCTTCTGCTTAGTCCACCATCGCACCATTTGAGTTTTTTCGGTCAGGCAAGGTAACCATTTTTTGCGCTTGGTAAGGCCTTTTCAGGCTTGCAAACAGAGTTTGGGCACCCATTTCATGTGCCATTTTATTCGACCATCATCATTGTTTTAGTTCACGCCAAGACAAAGGGGTTTCTGCTCAATTAGGTCAGAATTTTCTATCCTGGTACATGCATTTTTTCATTCTTTGCATCCGAAGATACATGCTACATTTCTTTCTTGAAATTACCAGTTCTCAATTCACCATGTTTAGAATATATATATTCTTGTTATGCCACCATTTATGTATTGAATTTACCATCTCTTGGGGGAGAAGTATAAGCGTTAACCAAAACGCCCCCAACCCACCTAAATCCGACAACCAAATTCTGGTTTAAATCATAATTTAGAGGGTTTAAATCTCAATTTTAACAATCCTGGTGGTTTTAAAAACAAGGATTTAGTCTAGAACAGGAAATTGAAAGTGATAACATTGCAAATTAATGATAATAACAATTTCCCAGTAAAAAATTGGCCGATTTTTATAAAAAATCAACTGGAAAAGTGTGGCGTTTTGGTTATCTTTTATCCTACACATCCCACCCAGTAGCTGTAGTATGATTTTACTTCCCAGCTGTAGTGTGAGAATATCCAGTTGTAGGGTTTGTACCTGGCTTGTATATAGCCCCATTTGTGTTCTTAAACGTTTCTTGCCTGTCGTGGCACTGTGAGATGCTGAGGTGTGGCACTATGAGGTGCTGAGGTGTTCGATCCAGTTATGAGAGCCCGCATATTGAAACACTCACTACCCGCCAGTGAATCCAGTTCCGTGTGTAACTAATTAGGGGCTCATTACACATAATGCTATATACGTGAATTTACAATTTGAGTGTTATACACAACATACCATGGCTAAACGTTAGACTTAACGAATGTTACCAACAGAAAGACTTTGAGACATGTTGTTTCCATATGAGAATATCGATTAAGACATGTTACTGATAGACGATGAGAGCTCTTGGGCCCTTCTAGGAATTGATTGGACATTTGATAACAAACCTATAATTAGCTTAAATAAGTAAACCATGACCAAGAAATCATTCAATCGAGAGGGCGAGCATAGCTAGTCGAGAGGGATGAGCAATGATACATACGTCAGCCAAGGTTACCTCTTCAATGAACCCTATGATTAAATGTGCCTTTTGGATAGGAGTGCTTTGACTAGATGTAGCAGGTGCCATATATGTAAATAAGGAGGTTAAAAAGGAAGGGGACTAGTCGGATAACAACATGTCTAATGAACTAGTAAGCAATGACTAGCTATGTTGAGCAAATGAATTTTATATATGCTTAGGCCAACATTCTTACGATGGAGAGCAAGGATAATTTTAGGGGCGAATTTTAGCCCAGTGGGCTATTTTTCCATGTTTTTCTCCCAAAAAAGATTCGCCATTTTGCATTTTTTGAAGCCCTGTTTCGCCCAATTTTGATGGGGTGAAATTTTTTCACCCTAAAAATCACCAGATTATTATATAAATGATATAAAATCCTTGGAAATTAAAATATTTTTTGAAAAATATCACCAATAATTTTATAGTTGGAATTTTAATAATTGGTAATATTAGCCAACATTTATACACTTTTAAATAAGTATGGTTCCTTAAAATCATCCCTGATGGAGAGGCCCCTTGTTATTTTCTAATCATTGTTGTTGCTCACACTAAGCCCTACGATAAGCCATACACTACTCTATGTTGTGGTTATAAACCTAGTGGTATTCATATAATTAGTTAGGCTCAGGTCTAGGATGGTTCTAAGCACATCTGTGTTTATCTGACTATGGAGGATTAAAAGTGTCTATAGGTGGTGTAGTAGCAATGGGAGGAGAAACAATGGGTATTGGTGATGTCTAAGGCTATTAGGTTTGGTGGTTACGCTGTAATATCTAGATGGGTAGTTATTATTGTTAAGGAGGCTATGCTGGGGAAGCCTGTGGCTATGTAGTAGATGATACAATGCCAATATGGGCTCGGTGTCTTGGGAATATCTTGTAGGAAACAGAGCTAGTAGCAGAGGTACCTTACCCCCTTTCACCATAAATTCTACCCCTCAAAACTAGTCACTTTCGACCGAGTTTGTGCACGCATGCTCGACTGAGAAGGAGAGGAATTGACCTTATTTCATCGAAGAATACTTTATTTAGGACGAGTAATGCCTTATGAGGAGGTCTTATGAATTGAGGATGGTTCCTAAGAGTTTTATTTTTTACCTTTCCTACAAAGGAGTGAGCAACCAGCCCTTGTTTTACCTTGGTCAGGTCATTCACCATATATTTTAACAACTTGTTCACTTCCTCCATGCTCATAGGATTTTTGTATAAAGGTTACTGGTATAGTGGGTTGTTAATATTCCCCCCCCCCCTACATAGGTGTTCCTGGGTGAAGATAATAGCACCATTCCATCCATCCCATCGTCCTAGGTTGAAGATATAAAGCATGGGTATAGGTTGTTGAATCCCGCTGGCCTGCCCCCAATAATTTAAATTCTAGTGACTATGAAGCTCTTCCATAGAATGTGACTAGGGGGAGTAAATATATCCTATTATATTGTGGTACCTCTGATTTGGATTCTTGACTTTAAGTGGTTGTTGTGGAAATTTTAGTTTTCCTTGAGTTGATGGTTGAATTCCATGTACATGCCAATGTTTCAATTATCATTTGGAGAGGTATCCATGCACAACCTAGAGAATCAATATTATTTAATAAAGTTTACTTTAATAGAAATACGTTGACTCGATCCAAGTGAAACTATGCCAGTAGTAAAGTGGAAGGCCTAGCCATGGTATACATGCTCCATATGTTTGAGCATTATTTGTTAGGTGGGTATTTTAAATTCTTCATAGATCATTGAACTATAAAGTCAATAAAACTATGTTGGGAGGTCATATGTAAATAATGGTGACTCTTATTTTAGTAATTTGTCTTTTAGGTTAACTATCTCTATCTACAACATCATAGATAAGCATGAGTAAGAGATAAGAACGAGTAAGAACTACTGTAAACATGCTATTTCAATAAGTAGAACATAAACACCATAAATTAATGGGAATAAGAAGAAGCATCAAGCTAAGTAATGAGTACAGAGCTTACTAATAATACTTACAGTAAATGTATTAGCTACGTAATATCGATAATGTATGAGCATATTGTACAGTGATCTAAATATATTTACAAGAATAACCCTAGTTATATCAGTATTCTATGTAAGTTCTTATTAAAAATACAAAGCATAGTTTTTGAGACTGATCCGGACTAGGTATGTCCCTTTGTGTCCACCATATTTTAGAGTTTGATCCGGACTAGGAATGTCCCTTTGTGACCACCATATTTTTGAGGCTGATACGGACTAGGTATGTCCCTTTGTGTCCACCATATTTTTGAGGCTTATCCGGACCATATCCAATATTAGATGCTTACTAGAACTACTTAGTAAGACTGAAAATAGCAATCATAGGTGGAAAACTGTAATATCCTAAACTGAATCTAGTATAGATTATAGATTATTTGACATTATGAATCTTGACACATCTTTGATCAATACATTCCTTAACCTCTGTTTTGTTTGTAAATGAGGGTGTAATGTTTGAATAGGGTTTATTATTAGGAACTTTCACAACACAATTCAGGGTTCCTTATCATACTAGACTTGTTGATATCTATACTCAGTAATGATATTTATTTGTATCCAATATTAGAATTAACCCAAAGATTCATAAAAATTGCAATATATATCCATAAATAACAACAGCGTAGAAATAATGTAGATTCAGGAAATTATCAGATCTGATTTAAGAAGTACCTTGGACAACAATAACTGAGATGGCAGTCTTTTAAGCCTTAACAGAGTTGAATTGTAGATGACTGTTCAAATGCTTTTAGTGATCAAGGTGATGCCCAAAGTCTGAAGATAACGAATGCCTAAGAATGTCCCAGCTATGCAAATAATTAATTTCCCAGCTGGATGGTTCACACCATCTCAAATAATAATAAGGGCGTATTGCTTGATGGCTGTAGTAACCTTATATAAATACATAGATTTATGAATATGCTTCAACGAAATGGAATCTTTGAGTATCGCACTCAACTAGGAGCACCTTCTACGTGTTTATCCCTTCCTTCTTATGTGTATGCAGATCTCAAATAATAATGGAAAGTCAATCTCTGAGGGTTGTAGCAGTTTGATGTATAAACGTAGATGATGAATAGGCCCCAATGGAAGTGGGTTTACTTGAGAGCTATGCCCAGATTGGAGGAAGGGCATCTAGATAGACTAATGGCGCCTCTCTTCAGTGTATGAAACCCTTAAATATGTGAACACGATCTCTTTAGTACTCCATCCCTCTTATCCAGGGAAATTTAAGTGAGCCTTATTTGCGTTATTGCCTTCCTGTCGAGCTCATGCTTATTAAATAGGATGATTTCCCTCGTGATAATCCTCTACTCATTGGTAAATTGTTTCCAATAGAATGAACCCTTGCCCACAATAAATTTCTGCCCTATGCTTTTGCGGAGGAATGGATGGAGATAACCACTATTTCAATATACAATTCCGTAGTAGTAGTATAGAGGAAGATTGTTGCCCAGAACTTGATGGAGACCCCCCTTTCTAAACAATGATAGGATCGCTGCCATGATTAATGAACGAATACGCCCAACTATAAACGTTAAGGAAGCTTCAACAATTCCCTAAACACAATGAATCTTTGATGCAATGAAGCACACAATGGTGAATCTAGATGATTCGCCCTAGAAATTGGTTAGGTTGTATAGATTTCGCCACCGAATCCAATTAGGTCAAGGAAATACGCCCTAAACCCTAAGTAGCTCACTGATCTCCCAAAACATCTTTCCAAAAGATGAATAATAACAATGATAAACTTTTGGTTCAACTAACCTTCTTATATAGCTTTCATGGTTTGCATGTCAGTTTTAGGGTTTGCAGGCATGCTACTTTTAGGGTTTGCATGCATGTCATTTTTAGGGTTTGCATGCATGCCACTTTTAGGAATATTTCAAAGATAGTGGCAAGACAAGTAGAAAAAAATACTCTTGAAACTCAAGTATAAAATAGTAATCTTGGGTGTAAGCCACAGTGGCAAGATGAGTAGAAATAAATACTCTTGAAGCTCATGTTTTAGGTAGCTGACCAATTTATCTAATTTAACATTTAAAGGAATTTAGGTATTTTTTTTATATTAGGTAATTTGTCCCCTAAATGTTTCTCATTTTTCTTTTCCAGGTAACATATTTGGGAGGGAACCTCCTGGGCGGTTCCTCTCATTCCAAGGATGGTACTCAGGGTAAACCCTAGATTGTTCAAGGCACAAGACCATGCTAACAACTCATGAATAGATTATGTATAGCTAATCAGCATTTAGCTCACTAAGAGGAAACATGCCAAAAAGTGGGATTTGAACTCCGGTGGTGATGGTAACAACTTTTTGGGACACCACTTTTGTCCCATAATTTTCAAGAATAGGGGCATGTATCTAACAAAATGTCCAATGATTTCACAGTCTATTTTTGTGCTCATTTTTTCAAAGAAGGAAAAGAGATGTCCAAGAATGCCTCTCATATCCCAAGTAAGATGTGTTTCTTAATAAAAAATATAATTTTATAGGGCTGCCAAATGAAGACCACGTGATGTGTTTCACTCTAGTTTCACATGCATAACCATTATTGGGGACTCAATTTTGTGTCATGATGCTCATTTGGCGAGGTCTACCATTAGATGTGTATATTTCTTCCCCATTAAATATGTCACTTGAGGAATCATTGTATTCAAAAATTCCTATTTAATCAATGAAGTACACAATGGTGAATTTGGATGATTCACCCTAGTAATTGGTTAGGTTGTATAGATTTCTCCACCGAATCCAATTAGGTCAAGGAAATCTGCCCTAACCCTAAGTAGCTACCCGAGCTCCCAAAACGTGTTTCCAAAAGATGAATAATAACAATAATACCCTTTTGGTTCAACTAACATTCTTATATAGCTTTTAGGGTTTGCATGTCAGTTTTAGAGTTTGCATGCATGCCACTTTTATGGTTTGCATGCATGCCACTTTTAAAGTATGCATGCCACTTTAGGGTTTGCATGCATGTCAATTTTAGGGTTTTCATGCATGCCATTTTTAGGGTTTGCATGCATGTCACTTTTAGGAACATTTCAAAGATAGTGGAAATACGATTAGGAAAAAATACTCTTGAAAGTCAAGTAGAAAATAGTAATCTTGGGTGTAAGCCACAGTGGCAAGATGAGTAGAAATAAATACTCGAGAAGCGCATGTTTTTGGTATCTAACCAATTTATCTAATTTAATATTTAAAGGAATTTAGGTATTTTTTGTGATATTAGGTAATTTGTCCCCTAAATGTTTCTAATTTCTCTTTTCCAAGTAACATATTTGGGAGGGAACCTCGTGGGCGGTTCCTCTCATTCCAAGGATGCTACTCAGGGTAAACCCTAGATAGTTTAGGGCACAAGGACATGTTAACAACTCATGAATAGATTATGTATAGCTAATCAACATTCATCTCACTAAGAGGAAACATGCCAGAAAGTGGGATTTGAACTCTGGTGGCAAGGGTAACAACGTTTTGGGACACCACTTTTGTCCTATAATTTTGAAGAATAGCGGCATGTATCTAACAAAATGTCCAATGATTTCACAGTCTGGTTTTGTGCTCATTTTTGCAAAGAAGGAAAAGAGATGTCCAACAAAGCCTCTCTTATTCCAAGAAAGATTTGTTTCTCAATCAACAACATAATTTTATAGGGCTGCCAAATGAATACCACGTGATGTGTTTCACTCTAGTTTTGCATGCATAACCATCCTTGGGGACTGAATTTTGTGTCATGATGTTCATTTGGCGAGGTCTACCATTAGATGTGTATCTTGCTGCCCCATTAAATATGTCACTTGAGGAATCATTGTATTCAAAAAATCCTATTCAATCAATGAAGTACACAATGGTGAATCTGGATGATTCACCCTAGCAATTGGTTAGGTTGTATATATTTTGCCACCGAATCCAATTAGGTCAAGGCAATCTGCCCTAACCCTAAGTAGCTCACCGAGCTCCCAAAACATGTTTCCAAAAGATGAATAATAACAATGATACCCTTTTGGTTCAACTAACCTTCTTATATAGCTTTTAGGCTTTGCATGTTAGTTTTAGGGTTTGCATGCATGGCACTTTTAGGGTATGCATGCCACTTTAGGGTTTGCATGCATGTCACTTTTAGGGTTTGCATGCATGCCATTTTTAGGGTTTGCATGCATGTCACTTTTAGGAACATTTCAAAGAAAGTGGTAAGACGAGTAGAAAAAAATACTCTTGAAATTCAAGTAGAAAATAGTAATCTTGGGTGTAAGCCACAGTGTCAAGATGAGTAGAAATAAATACTCGAGAAGATCATTTTTTTGGTAGCAGAACAATTTATCTAATTTAATATTTAAAGGAATTTAGGTATTTTTTGTGATATTAGGTAATTTGTCCCCTAAATGTTTCTCATTTTTATTTTCCAAGTAACATACTTGGGAGGGAACCTCCTAGGAGGTTCCTCTCATTCCAAGGATGGTACTCAGGGTAAACCCTAGATTGTTCAGGGCACAAGGCCATGTTAACAACTCATGAATAGATTATGTATAGCTAATCAACATTCATTTCACTAAGAGGAAACATGCCAGAAAGTGGGATTTGAACCTTGATAGCGAGGGTAACAACTTTTTGGGACACCACTTTTGTCCTATAATTTTGAAGAATAGGGGCATGTATATAACAAAATGTCCAATGATTTCACAGTCTAGTTTTGTGCTCATTTTTGCAAAGAAGGAAAAGATATGTCCAAGAAAGCCTCTCTTATCCAAATTAATATGTGTTTCTTAATCAACAACATAATTTTATAGGGCTTCCAAATGAATACCACGTGATGTGTTTCACTCTAATTTAGCATGCATAACCATCCTTGGGGACTAAATTTTGTGTCATGATGTTCATTTGGTGAGGTATACCACTAGATGTGTATCTTGTTGCCCCATTAAATATGTTACTTGAGGAATCATTGTATTCAAACATTCCTATTCAATCAATGAAGTACACAATGGTGAATCTGGATTATTCACCCTAGCAATTGGTTATGTTGTATAGATTTCACCACTGAATCCAATTAGGTCAAGGGAATATTCCCTAACCTTAAGTAGCTCACTGAGCTCCCAAAACGTGTTTCCAAGAGATGAATAATAACAATGATACACTTTTGGTTCAACTAGCCTTCTTATATAGCTTTTAGGGTTTTCATGTCACTTTTAGGGTTTGCATGCATGTCACTTTTAGGGTATGCATGTCACTTTAGGGTTTGCATGCATGTCACTTTTAGGGTTTGCATGCATGCCATTTTTAGGGTTTGCATGCATGTCACTTTTAGGAACATTTCAAAGATAGTGGCAAGATGAGTAGAAAAAAATACTCTTGAAACTCAAGTAGAAAATAGTAATCTTGGGTGTAAGCCACATTGGCAAGATGAGTAGAAATAAATACTCGAGAAGCTTATGTTTTTGGTAGCTAACCAATTTATCTAACTTAATATTTAAAGGAATTTAGGTATTTTTTGTGATATTAGGTAATTTGTCCCCTAAATGTTTCTCATTTTTCTTTTCCTAGTAACATATTTGGGAGAGAACCTCCTAGGCGGTTCCTCTCATTCCAAGGATGGTACTCAAGGTAAACCCTATATTGTTCAAGGCACAAGGATATGTTAAAAAAACATTAATAGATTATGTATTGCTAATCAACATTCAACTCACTAAGAAGAAACATGCCAGAAAGTGGGATTTGAACTCCGGTGGCGAAGGTAACAACTTTTTGGGACACCACTTTTGTCCTATAATTTTGAAGAATAGGGGAATGTATCTAACAAAATGTCCAATGATTTCACAGTCTGGTTTTGTGCTCATTTTTGCAAAGAAGGAAAAGAGATGTCAAAGAAAGCCTCTCTTATCCCAATTAAGATGTGTTTCTTAATCAACAACATAATTTTATATGGCTTCCAAATGAAGACCACGTGATGTGTTTCACTCTAGTTTCGCATGCATAACCATCCTTGGGGACTGAATTTTGTGTCATGATGTTCATTTAGCGAGGTTTACCATTAGATGTGTATCTTGCTGCCCCATTAAATATGTCACTTGAGGAATCATTGTATTCAAAAAATCCTATTCAATCAATGAAGTACACAATGGTGAATCTGGATGATTCACCCTAGCAATAGGTTAGGTTGTATAGATTTCGCCACCGAATCCAATTTGATCAAGGAAATATGCCCTAACCCTAAGTAGCTCACCGAGCTCCCAAAATGTGTTTCCAAAAGATGAATAATAACAACGATACCCTTTTGGTTCAACTAACCTTCTTATATAGCTTTTAGGGTTTGCGTGTGAGTTTTAGGGTTTTCATGAATGCCACTTTTAGGGTTTGCATGCATGTCACTTTTAGGTTATGCATGTCACTTTAGGGATTGCATGCATGCCATTTTTAGGGTTTGCATACATGTCACTTTTAGGAACATTTCAAAGATAGTGGCAAGACGAGTAGAAAAAAATACTCTTGAAACTCAAGTAGAAAATAGTAATCGTGGGTGTAAGCCATAGTGGCAAGATGAGTAGAAATAAATAATCGAGAAGCTCATGTTTTTGGTAGCTGACCAATTTATCTAATTTAATATTTAAAGGAATTTAGGTATTTTTTGTGATATTAGGTAATTTGTCCCCTAAATGTTTCTCATTTTTCTTTTTGAGGTAACATATTTGGGAGGGAACCTCTTGGGCGGTTCCTCTCATTCCAAGGATGGTACTCACGGTAAACCCTAGATTGTTTAGGGCACAAGGCCATGTTAACAACTCATGAATAGATTATGTATAGCTAATAAACATTCAGCTCACTAAGAGGTAACATGTCAGGAAGTGGGATTTGAACTCCGATGGCGAGGGTAACAACTTTTTGGGACACCACTTTTGTCCTATAATTTTGAAGAATAGGGACATGTATCTAACAAAATGTCCAATGATTTCACAGTCTGGTTTTGTGCTCATTTTTTAAAAGAAGGAAAATAGATGTCCAAGAAGGCCTCTCTTATCCCAAGTAAGATGTGTTTCTTAATCAACAACATAATTTTATAGGGCTGTCAAATGAAGACCATGTGATGTGTTTCACTCTAGTTTTGCATGCATACGCATCCTTGGGGACTAAATTTTGTGTCATGATTTCCATTTGGCAAGGTATACCATTAGATTTGTATCTTGTTGCACCATTAAATATGTCACTCGAGGAATCATTGTATTCAAAAATTCCTATTCAATCAATGAAGTACACAATGGTGAATCTGGATGATTCACCCTAGGAATTGGTTAGGTTGTATAGATTTCGCCACCGAATTTAATTAGGTCAAGGCAATATTCCCTAATCCTAAGTAGCTCACCGAGCTCCCAAAACATGTTTCTGAAAGATGAATAATAACAATGATACCCTTTTGTTTCAACTAACCTTCTTATATAGCTTTTAGGGCTTGCATGTCAATTTTAGGGTTTGCATGCATGTCACTTTTAGGGTTTGCATGCATGTCACTTTTAGGGTATGCATGTCACTTTAGGGTTTGCATGCATGTCACTTTTAGGAACATTTCAAAGATAGTGGCAAGAAGAGTAGAAAAAATACTCTTGAAACTCAAGTAGAAAATAGTAATCTTGGGTGTAAGCCACAGTGGTAAGATGAGTAGAAATAAATACTCGAGAAGCTCATGTTTTTGGTAGCTGACCAATTTATCTAATTTAATATTTAAAGGAATTTAGGTATTTTTTGTGATATTAGGTAATTTTTCCCCTAAATGTTTCTCATTTTTCTTTTCCAGGCAACATATTTGGGAGGGAACTTCTTGGGCGGTTCCTCTCATTCCAAGGAGGGTAATCAGGGTAAACCCTAGATTGTTCAGGGCGCAAGGCCATGTTAACAACTCATGAATAGATTATGTATAGATAATCAACATTCAACTCACTAAGAGGAAAGATGTTAGAAAGTGGGATTTGAACTCGTGTGGGGAGGGTAACAACCTTTTTCGGACCCCCCTTTTGTCCTATAATTTTGAAGAATAGTGGCATGTATCTAAAAAATGTCCAATGATTTTAGATTCTAGTTTTGTGCTCATTTTTGCAAAGAAGGAAAAGAGATATCCAAGAAATCCTCTCTTATCCCAAGTAAGATCTGTTTCTTAATCAACAACATAATTTTATAGGGCTTCCAAATGAAGACCACGTGATGTGTTTCACTCTAGTTTCGGATGCATAACCATCCTTGGGGACTGAATTTTGTGTCATGATGTTCATTTAGTGAGGTCTACCATTAGATGTGTATCTTGCAGCCCCATTAAATATGTCACTCGATGAATCATTGTTTCCAGAAGTATATTTATCTTCTTTGACATGTTTTGACATGCTTTTAATGTGAGAATTTCTCATCATGCATAGATGCATAATGTTAAATTTGGTAAATTTAAATTTGACATGTTTTTTAATCTATTCAAAATTATTATCATGCACAACTTCACAGCTTGAGGCTGAAGCAAGCTTGGCTAGTATGCAGCGACAGACCCAGAGGTCATCGTCAAGTAAATTTCATTGTTATTCAATTCATAGTAAAGTATATATAAAAATAAATCCTCTTTTACACATATAAATCTAAGATGTTGTTGTGCCTAGGCGGTGGCTCTCAGCATGATAGACGTCTGTCTGAGGGGTCTACAAGGGCCAGTGGACAAACACAGAGGGCATGTTTAGTGTCTTATTATTCAGATATGCCATTTCCAGGTAGAGAAATTGTTTACATGTACATTTTCACTAGAATTCTTGTCTGGCATGTTTTTTAATCTGTGCAAAATTCTTATCATGCACAGCTTCACAGCTTGAGGGTGAAGCAAGCTTGGCTACTATGCAGCGACAGAACCAGAGGTCACCATCAGGTAAATTTCATTGTTATTCAATTCATAGTCAAGTATATATAAAAATAAATATTCTTTTACACGTCTAAACCTAAGATCTTGTTGTGTCCAGGTGGTGGCTCTCAGCATGAAAGACGTCTGTCTGAGGGGTCTACAGGGGCTGGTGGACAAATACATAGGATGACATTTCCAGGTAGATATTGTTTTCATACATTTTGACTAGAATTCTTGTTTGGCATGTTTTTTAATATGTGGAAAATTCTTATCAGGCATAGCTTTACAGCTTTCGCTTGAAGCAATTTTGGCTACTATGCATCCATAGTACCTGAGGTCATCGTTAGGTAAATTCAAATGTTATTCATTTCATGATGAAGTCTATATAAACATAGATATTCTTGTACACACCTTGATAAGATATTGTTGTGCACAGGTGGTGGCTCTCAGCACGACAGACGTCTGTCTGATGGGTGGACAAACACATAGGATGTCATTTCTAGGTAGAGATTGTTTACGTACAATTTGACTAGAATTATTGTTTGACATGTTTTTTAACAAGTGGAATATTCTTACCATGCACAGCTTCATAGCTTCAGGCTGAAGTAATCTTGGCTACTATGCAGCCACAATCCCTGAGGTCATTGTCAGGTAAATTCAATTGTTATTTAATTCATACTCAAGTCTATATGAACATAAATATTATTTTACCTGTTCTTTCTAAGATCTTGTTACATGCATAGGTGGTGGCTCTGAGCATGACAGACATATGTCTGAGGGGTCTATAGGGGTTTATGGACAAACACATAGGACACACTTAGTGTCTTATTCCTCAGATACGCCATCACTAGGTAGAGGTTGTTTACATGTACATTCTGACTAGAAATCTTATTTGATGATTTTTCTTGTTAACTTACATGTGATTGCCATTTTTTGGTTTTGTACAGGTGCTTCTAGACATTCTGACAATAATGATGGGGCACAAGATGATGCATCGGGTATTTCTAATGAACACATTTTATTTAAATGTGTATAATTTGATTGAAAGATTAGATATATATATTTTAATACTTGCACGCGCCTCTTCTTACAGGGTTTGTTGCTCCTGATCCTAATCCACCTCCCGAGACAAGGAGACATCATCAGGTGCATCAATATTGCTCAAAATGATATATATGATCCTCTTTACAGTCATCCTAGAGATGTTCTTGAGGAGATTCCTTGGGAAGGCAACATCGCTATGCTGAATGTGGAAGAGATGAAGGAGCATTCCTCCATATTGAAGGAAGAACTTGAATCTTCAAATCTCTCTTTTGGTACTCAACAATGTCTCCATATTGTTTTGCATAATCTAAATAGTTTGATCGAGACATATCTTGGGGTTGGACCATCAACCCATATTTTTCTTGATATGATGCATAGGAGGCGATTTTCAGTTATGGATTGCCACAAGTTTGAAAAAGTAAAGAAAGTTATCACAAAAGAAATGGTCTTTTCATGTTTTGACTTGTGGCCTAAAGACAAAAAACATCTAAAGATCGCAAGATTCAATGATCCATTGATTTGCACCACAAATTTATTCGAGGTTCCTATGTACATATGGGAAGTTTGCCAAATAATGACGAGGTTCCTCAGTATTTTGTTAAGATTCTGTTTGCAGAGTTTCGGTTTAACATGGACCCCGACTATACAGATATGGGATCCAATTTCTATGGTGCTGGAAAAGGTCGTACATATGAACGACCTGATGCATGATGAGATGTTCATTATAGGCGTCTGAAGCCTTAGTTAGTAGAACCGCATCCTAGATTCGTAGCTTTACCAGAGGATTTGGAAACAACGTCCCAAATAGCAAGAGGGGTGAGGGAAGCGATACGATACCGTGTTAGGGATGCATTGGAAGGGGTGGAAATCAGCCTACATAGTATTTCATCTGCATCCAGTACGGATGTAGGCCCATTTGATGATTATTCTGATGATCGCGTGAAAAGTATGATTCGATTAGAGCTTGAGCGGTATGCAGCATACTATAGAGACAATTATAAGTGAGTTGTTGCTCGACAAAATGAAAACAGGGGCATGGTACGTAAGTATGCTATAATATATGAAATTTAGTATATGAAATCTAATGTTTTTAATATATGAAATTTA
>LPNX010774438.1:357219-434360 GCA_001517045.1 Pseudotsuga menziesii
ATTGATCTTCTCTAGATCCAAATCAATAGTGCTCCACATTCATTGTATGTACTTTTCCTTGTATTCAACTGTTAGCAGTTAATTGTTTTCTTGTCCTTCATACTTGGTAGCTTGGGAACACATATTCATGTAGTTAGTTGGTGATGTGACTTATTCCTAGTGTTGCTTTCTTATGGGGGTTTCACTCGTAGTCTTCTTCATTCAGGTGCTAGCATTGCATAATGTTTTGAGCCCACATGTGTGGACACTTTGAGCTAGTATGCACTATTTTATGGCAGTTGGCTGTTAGCATAGTTTTTGGGCTTAGATGATACTGCAACTCTCTCTTCCCTCCATTTGGATGGTTGGTGTGACAACATTATGGAGTTGAAGGCCTTCTTTCACACTTTAGAATTTCATCATGTCTTTAGAGAACACAATAAGAGGGCAGACAATATATACAAGTGTTAGGATATTTAGACACTTAGGAGTTAGTTACGATCAACTTGTGTAATATATTCGTTAGGTAAAGTGTGTTTCTTTAGTATGCATTAGTATGCATTTGTAAATATTCTAATCCGACGGTCACGATATGCTCTAGACATAAAGTGATCCGACGGTTCAACATCTCTTAGATCATACCTACCATTGATTTGTGGCTTAACACCCGATTGGTCCATGATCTCTATTTAAAGAGAATGGAGGGTCCTTGGCTAGTTGATCGATTATGAGAAGCTCATATGTAACTTTCATTCTTTTGCATAATAAATAGCTCCAAGTAGCTATTTGGCTGGGGCCGTGGACTGTTTCCCTCTCAAGGGTTTTAACTACATGACAAACATTGGCGTGTTGATCTATGATCTATCTGTGTGAAGTGGTTCCTCAAGGTATTCAGTCTTTTGGTAGTACCCTGTGTACCCGAACATGGTATCAGAGCATTTATGAAGAGCTGCTTTCGGTTTTGATCAAGATCTGGAACCGGTGTTGTTGAAAGTTTAAAAAGGGTTTCTGGTTCTGGATTTTCTGTACATTTGTGGGATGTGGGAGCATTTCCATTGCATCTAGAGTGACATTTTCATTGGTAAATGGTTTTCATTTCCTCGAAAACCATTTTCGTTTGATCCAGAAACACCCATTTTAGAAAATATGAAGGTGTAATGTTAAAGTGACGGATTTGTTTTTGTTTTTTTTAAATCTCTCATATTCTTTCCAAACTTGGACCTGCATATTCTATTTTTGTATATACATTCTACTCCATGAAAGAATCCTTGACTGCAACTAGCTATCAAGAGCCTAGTCTTGAATCCTTTTGTGATTCATTAATTAGAGGGCAAGATAAGCTCATTCATCTTGGAATAATTAACAATGCAGATACATCTGAGAAAGCCTTATTGTCCCAATAGAAAGAAAAGTCCAAGCCTCCCAAGAAATAGAATTTTCACAATAATAAGCCAAACAACAAAGGTCCCAAACCCTCTAAGTCAACTCCTTCTTTAAAAAATGACAAAGGATCCAAGCCAAAAGGAAAGAAGACTGAGCGTCATTGCAATTTTTGTGGAAAAGATAATCATGACGAATCTAAGTGTTTCAAGAAGATGGAATCCTTAGAAGCAACAATGAAGAAGCACCACATCATCCTAGATTTGTCTTCAGAATCTACCTCTCATGGATATGCACTTTGTGCTTCTGGTTACTCTTATATTGCATTTTCTTCTTCTACTTCAAATGAATGGCTCATTGATTCTGGAGCATTTTATCATATGGCTAAGGATCAAGCCATATTTTCTACTATGCATAAATGTAACACCAAACAAATATTTGTTGGTGAAAATAGATCTCTAAGTGTTGTAGGATCTGGAATAGTTCCAGTAGAAAATGGTCATTTCAATGATGTACTTTGTGTTCCAAAAATTTCCTGCAATTTGTCACCAGTCTATCAAATTACTCATTCGGGTGAAGGTAAAACTGTGACGTTTACACCTCACCAAGTTGTAATCAAGGATTTTAAAAATCCTCAAAATGTCCTTGCTACTAGAACTATTGATGATATTACCAGGTTGTACAAATTTAACAACTTTGGGTCATCACCTTTTCCTTCAGTTTTTGTTGCTCATAGTGATAACTTGAGCAAACTTTGGCATGAAAACTTTGGTCACTTAAATTATCGCTCATTGCAACAACTATGTAAATACACTATGGTGACCGGTCTTTCGATGGTATCTTGCAAGGATGGTGTTGGTTTTGGTTGTGTACTCAGAAAACATCATCAAGACAGTTTTGACAAACATGCCTCTTGGCACGCCTCGGTTCTCTTGGAGCTTGTGCATAGTGACTTGTGTGGCCCTCTTCCATCTGCTTCATTTTCTGGTTTCAAATATTTCTTAACTTTCATTGATGACTACTCCAGATGCACTTGGGTTTACTTCCTAAAACTTAAGAGAAAAGTATTTAACATGTTCTTGGCCTACAAGGCCCTTGTTGAAAAACAATCTGGTCATCAAATTATTAAGTTAAGATCTGACAATGGAGGAGAATATGTTAACAACAAGTTCACTAAGTCTTCAATATTGGGCTGAGGCCATAAATTATGCAAATTACATAGTTAATCGCACACCCACTAAAGTTTTACAAGGTATAACACTGGAAGAAGCATGGAGTAAAATTAAACCAGATGTAAGTCACTTTCGTTTGTTTGGTTGTGAAGCATGGGCTCACATTCCGGATGAAAAATGGAAAGCATTGCATCCTAAAAGTGAAAAGTGCATATTTGTTGGATATTCTGAAGATGTAAGAGGTTATATAATTCTTCAGCCACATTATCATGATATAATCATTAGAAGAGATGTTAAATTTGATGAAAATATCTTGGCTTGTGAGCCTAATTTGGCGGGTGTGCCATCTTTGTCCTGCGAGCCTGATTTGACAATTGTGCCTTCTTCTTATTCTTCCAACTTCCCTGATAGTTTTTCAAATCCAGTTTTTGATGATGACAGTGAGGATGAAAATCCACCTCCGCCTGCTCATGTTCCTTCAATTGCACCAGCACCAATACTTCCTCGATGGGTCTGTTCAACATGTGAAGCAACTGGTGATCTTGTCGGTGATCCTAGAGATCAACGTTGAACACGTTCTTAGTTTCAGTAAGCCTCTTCTCTTTTGGCTCAAGTTTTCAAGAATCATGATCCAGAAACTTTTGTAGAACTTCAGTAAATCTAGATTGGGATGCCGCTATGGATGAAGAATATCATTTCTTAATGGCGAACGATACTTGGGATCTTGTTCCTCTTCCAAAAGGAAGAAAACTTGTCAGATGTAAATGGGTCTACATAACTAAGTATGCATCAGATGGAAGTATTGAAAGACTTAAGGCAAGGTTAGTTGCCAAAGGATTTTCCCAAGTTGAAGGGAATGACTACAATGAAACCTTTGATCCTGTCGCAAAAATGAACTCCATCCACCTTGTTCTTTCCCTTGCAGCCTTACATAACTGGGAAGTCCATCAGATGGATTTCAAGTCTGCCATTTTACATGGTGATTTATAGGAGGAAATTTACATGGAACAACCTCCTCGATATGTTCAGGATAACTCTAGCCTTGTCTGTATCCTTAAGAAATCCTTATATGGCCTTAAGGAAGCTCCTAGAGCTTGGTATGCCAAAATGAATAGCTTTCTCCTTGACACTGGTTTTTCTAGATGCCATTCTGACCCCAATGTCTATACCAAGAAAGTAGGAAACCATCTCATCATACTTGTTCTTTATGTTGATGATATTATTTTTACTGGTAGTGACCCTAAACTTTTAACCCATGTGAAATCTAGTTTTAAGAAAAAATTTGAAATGTCAGACTTAGGACATTTGCATTATTTTCTTGGTCTCCAAGTCTTGCAAACCAAAAAAGGAATCTTTCTTTCCCAGTCTAAGTATGCTTGTGACCTTCTTCATCGCTTTCACATGGAAGATTGTAAACCAGCCCCTTCTCCCTTCCAATCTAGAGTCAAAATTTCTGCCACTTGTAGTTCCCCTGAAGTAGATGCCACCTTGTATCATCAGCTTGTTGGTAGTCTTTTATACTTGACTCATTCCCATCTTGACCTTTTCTTTTCCGTTGGACGTCGTGTTGCTCGTTATATGCAAACTCCTCATGAAAGTCACTAGAAAGAAGCAAAAATAATACTTCGATATATTCGAGGTACAATTCAGTTTGGGATTCATTATAGTGCAGGGGGGAAACCTTTGTTTGTTGGTTTCACTGATTCATATTAGGCCCATGATCTTGATGATCGAAAGTCTACTGCAGGTTATGTTTTCAGTCTACGATCTAGACCTGTCACTTGGGCTTGTAAGAAACAATAAGCTCTTGCACTTTCTTCAACAGAAGCATAATATCGAGCCGTAGTTAATGCTAACCAGGAAGCTTTATGGCTTCGACAGATCCTATTAGAGTTTGGATTCGAGCAGCAGCAACCTACTCCACTTTGGTGCGACAATCAAAGTTCCATCAAGATTTCCAAAGATCCAATTCTACATCAATGTAGAAAACACATTGAGCTACACATGCACTTCATCATAAATCTTGTTCATGATCATGTTCTTGAAATGCTCTATTTCCCTACAGATGATCAAGTTGCAGACATCTTCACCAAGTATCTTACAGAAGCGAATTTTTTTAAACTTCGATCTATGTTAGGAGTTCAGGAATGTGTCCTTAAGGGGGGATAGGCTCTAATGCATCCTTCCTTCTTCTAATAGTGTCACTTTTGTAAATCCTTCAATCCTATCCCAAGTTGTTCTTAAGGGGGGATGTTAGGATATCTAGACACTTAGAAGTTAGTTAAGGTCAACTTGTGTAATATATGCATTAGGTAAAGTGTGTTTCTTTAGTATGCATCTGTAAATATTCTAATACAATGGTCACAATATGCTCTAAACATAAAGTGATCTGACGGTTCAACTTCTCTTAGATCATACCTACCATTGATCCGTGGCTTGACACCTGATTGGTCCATGATCTCTATTTAAAGAGCATGGAGGGTCCTTGACTAGTTGATTGATTATGAGAAGCTCATATGTATCTTTCTTTCTTTTGCATAATAAATTGCTCCAAGTAGCTATTTGTCTAGGGCTGTGGAACCGGTGTTGCCGAAACTTTAAAAGGGTTTCTGGTTCTGTAGTTTCTGTGCATTTGTAGGTTGTGGGAGCTATTCTATTTTGTCCGGTGCGGTGTTTCCATTGGGAAATAGTTTTCATTTGATCCAGAAACACTCATTTCAACAAATCTTAAGGTCTAATGTTACAGTGACGGATTTGTTTTGTTTTTTTAAATCTCTCATATTTTATTAGTTTTATTATTACATCTTTACTATTTTAGTCTTGGACTGTTGCCTTCCCTAGCTGCGTATTCTCTTTGTCGTGCACCTTGCGCGATCACGGTGAATCAAAAACAGTAAGGGAAAGTTTTTCTTTTTGTATTCTTGGCTACGTATGCTCTTTTCCATTCACCTTGTGCGACCGCGACAAATCAAAAACAACAAAAAAGCTTGAAAACATAGACTTTTTGGGTAAGGTAACCAAGATCTAACCCCACCCATAGTGTGAAATTTTTTTGTTTTTTGTTTTTTTGTAATTTGCAGGAAACAAAGGCACGCACGGAAAACGAGAGAGAAGAGTTAAAAAAAAAAACCTTTCTTTTTCCATTCTTTTACATACATTTTAAACTTAGATCACTTGGTTCAAAGATACTTTATTCTTTGATAAGTCTTGATTTCAAGTCTTATCTAGTTACTTTTTAGTGCATGCAAATTCTATTTTCAAGTTACTTATTGTAAAAGTGCATCTCACTTAAATAAAATAAAATAAAAAGTGAGTCAGTTAAGTCTTTTAATTTATTGCCGCACTAAGGGTAATTAGAGCGACAACCTCTGTGACTATTTGTTAATCCTAGTAATCATTGATCACCACCATCTTTAGTTCCTCCGCAGTGCCAATACTATGCTGATGGGTTTACAGATGCTTATTATAATATGCCAATGTGTTGGTATCGCCTATCCTTCACTACCCGACAAATTTGCATTTCTTGTAAGCACAGGTACTGGAGCTCTTTTTTGGGGTAAAATAAAAGTGGACTCTCGCCCCCAGTGGGCTTGGTGTCTGTGGATTGTTCGGTGTTTGCAGACAGGTAGATTTCCATGGAGGAATTGTCAGTGGAACCTATGGTCATATATATATCAATTCCTCAGCAATGGATCTAAGGTGTGCATGAAAGAATGCACCCATTACTGAGTTGGAATGGCCCATGCATTCTAGTGCACCTAACAACAATCTAAATGCTCCCATAGATCACTACTGCCATCAAATGACGGTAATGGGAGACCTTTGTAAGACCCAAGTAACATTATTGTAAAAGTGAACATCACTTATTTTACAAAAATGATTCACTTAAAAAGCAACTTTATTGTAAGTGATTGTCAAAGGTTCATTTTGGGAAGAAGGGGGTTCTTTTTTTAGTTGGTCAAGTTAATATCTGCCATGTCGCTATTGGGGACATCTTAAACATTTTCTTTGATCAAGCATAACTTCATCATCTAGAATCAGCTTTCAGTGCCATTTTTCTTTTAAATGGCCCAATTTTTTGAGCTCTTTGCATCCAGGAAGTTAGTTTCTGTTCTTTCAACCATTATTTTACAGTATGGATGCCCCTTGTGATATTATACTCAGAAAGTTCTAACTATTTCTCATGGAAATCTCATATGGAGGATGTTCTACGAAGTAGGGGACTTTTCAGAATTACCTCAGGGAAAGAAACAGAACCCACTGATGATGATAAGAAAATTAAATGGGAAAATATATGTGATGAAGCTCATGGATTGATTGGGATGTCAATCTCTATTTATTTGCGACTCTACATCTCTGGAATTGATGAACCTGATAAAGCTTGTGAAAAGTTGGAATCTATGTTTGGTAAACACAATGAAATTCGAGGTCATCAACTTGAGAATAAGTTGATTTCTTTGAATCGAAGTGATTTTTCATGCATTCAAGACTATTTATCTAAGTATAAAAACTCTTAGACTCTTATGTGAAGAATGCAAGATTAAGAAAGAATACAAACAATACATTTATCATATTCTTTCCAAACTTGGACCTTCATATTCTATTTTTGTATCTACATTCTACTCCATGAAAGAATCCTTGACTACAACTAGTTATTAAGAGCCTAGTCTTGAATCCTTTTGTGATTCCTTAATTAGAGAGCAAGATAAGCTCATTCATCTTGGAATAATTAATAATGCAGATACATCTGGGAAATCCTTGTTGTCCCAACAGAAAGAAAAGTCCAAGCCTCCCAAGAAACAAAATTTTCGCAATAATAAGCCAAAAAACAAAGGTCCCAAACCCTCTAAGTCAACTCCTTTTAAAAATGACAAAGGATCCAATCCAAAAGGAAAGAAGACTAAGAAGCGTAATTGAAATTTTTGTGGGAAAGATAATCATGATGAATCTAAGTGTTTCAAGAAGATGGTAGCCTTAGAAGCAACAATGAAGAAGCACAGCATCAGCCTAGATTCGTCTTTAGAATCTACCTCTCATGGACATGCACTTTGTGATTATGGTTACTCTTATACTACATCTTCTTATTCTACTTCAAATGAATGGCTCATTGTTTCTGGAGCATCTTATCATATGGCTAAGGATCAAGCCATCTTTTCTACTATGCATGAATGTAACACCAAACAAATATTTATTGGTGATGATAGATCTCTAAGTGTTGCAGGCTTTGGAACAGTTCTAGTAGAAAATGGTCATTTCAGTGATGTACTATGTGTTCCAAAAATTTCCTACAATTTGTTATCAGTTTATCAAATTACTCATTCGGGTGAAGGTAAAAGTGTGATGTTTACACTTCACCAAGTTGTAATCAAGGATTTTAAAAATCCTCAAAATGTCCTTGCTACTGGAACTGTTGATGATATTAACTGGTTGTACAAATTTAACAACTTTGGGTCATCACCTTTTCCTTCAGTTTTTGTTGCTCATAGTGATAACTTGAGCAAACTTTGGCATGAGTGATTTGGTCACTTAAATGATCGCTCATTGCAACAACTATGTAAAGACAATATGGTGACCGATCTTTTGATGGTATCTTGCAAGGATGGTGTTTGTTCCAGTTGTGTACTCGAAAAACATCATCGGGACAGTTTTGACAAACGTGCCTCTTGGCACACCTCGGTTCCCTTGGAGCTTGTGCATAGTGACTTGTGTGGCCCTCTTCCATCTGCTTCCTTTTTAGGTTTCAAATATTTCTTAATTTTCATTGATGACTACTCCAGGCGCACTTGGGTTTACTTCCTAAAACTTGAAAGCGAAGTATTTAACATGTTCTTGGCCTACAAGGCCCGTGTTGAAAAACAATATGGTCATCAAATTATTAAGTTAAGATCTGATAATGGAGGAGAATATGTTAACAACAAGTTCACTACTTTTTGCACTGAAAAAGGAATCCAACAACAACACACTGTTCCATATACACCACAACAAAATGGTGTAGCTGAACGGAAGAACCACACTTTAAAAGAAATGGCTAATTGTATGATCTAATCTAAGGGACTAAGTATTCAATATTGGGCTAAGGCCATAAATTGTGCAAATTATATAGTTAATTGCACACCCACTAAAGTTTTACAAGGTATAACACCGAAAGAATCATGGAGTAAAATTAAACCAGATGTAAGTCACTTCCGTGTGTTTGGTTGTGAAGCATGGGCTCACGTTCTGAATGAAAAATGGAAAGCATTGCAGCCTAAAAGTGAAAAGTGCATATTTGTTGGATATTTTGAAGATGTAAAAGGTTATAGACTTCTTCAGCCACATTCTCATGATATAATCATTAGAAGAGATGTTAAATTTGATGAAAATCTCTTGGCCTACGAGCCTAACTTGGCGGGTGTGCCATCTTTGGCCTTCGATCGTGATTTGGCGATTGTGCCTTCTTATTTTTCTTCCAACTTTATTGACAGGTTTCCAACTCCAGTTTCTGATGATGACAGTGAGGATGAAATCCACCTCTTCCTACTCACGTTCCTCCAATTGCACCAGCACCAATACTTCCTCGATGGGTTCGTTCAACATGTGAAGCAGCTAGTGATCTTGTCGGTGATCCTAGAAATCAACGTCGAACATGTTCTCAGTTTTAGCGAGCCTCTTCTCTTTTGGCTCAAGTTTCTGAGAATCATGATCCAGAAATTTTTGCGGAAGCTTCAGAAAATCCAGATTGGGATGAAGCTATGGATGAAGAATATCGTTCCTTAATGATGAACGATACTTGGGATCTTGTTCCTCTTCCAAAAGAAAGAAAACTTGTCAGATGTAAATGGGTCTACAGAACTAAGTATGCATCAGACGGAAGTATTGAAAGACTTAAGGCAATGTTAGTTTCCAAAGGTTTTTCCCAAGTTGAAGGGATTGACTACAATGAAACCTTTGCTCCTGTCACAAAAATGAACTCCATCCACCTTGTTCTTTCCCTTGCAACCTTACATAGTTGGGAAGTCTGTCAAATGGATGTCAAGTCTGTCTTTTTGTGGAAGTTTAAGAAAATCCAGATTGGGATGAAGCTATGGATGAAGAATATCGTTCCTTAATGGTGAACGATACTTGGGATCTTGTTCCTCTTCCAAAAGAGAGAAAACTTGTCAGATGTAAATGGGTCTACAGAACTAAGTATGCATCAGACAGAAGTATTGAAAGACTTAAGGCAATGTTAGTTTCCAAATGTTTTTCCCAAGTTGAAGGGATTGACTACAATGAAACCTTTGCTCCTGTCACAAAAATGAACTCCATCCGCCTTGTTCTTTCCCTTGCAACCTTACATAATTGGGAAGTCCATCAAATGGATGTCAAGTCTTTCTTTTTACATGGTGATTTAAAAGAGGAAATTTACATGGAATAACCTCCTGGATATGTTCAGGATAACTCTAGCCTTGTCTGTCTCCTTAAGAAATCCTTATATGCCCTGAAGCAAGATCCTAGAGCTTGGTATGCCAAAATGGATAGCTTTCTCCTTGACATTGGTTTTTCTAGATGCCATTCTGACCCCGATGTCTATACCAAGAAAGTAGGAAACCATCTCATCGTACTTGTTCTTTATGTTGATTATCTTATCCTTATGGGTAGTGACCCCAAACTTTTAACCCATGTGAAATCCAGTCTTAAGAAAAATTTTGAAACGTTGGACTTAGGACATTTGCATTATTTTCTTGGTCTCCAAGTCTTGCAAACCAAAGAAGGAATCTTTCTTTCCTAGTCTAAGTATGCTTGTGACCTTCTTCGTCGCTTTCACATGGAATATTGTAAACCAGCCCCTTCTCCCTTCCAGTCTAGAGTCAAACTTTATGCCACTTGTAGTTCCCCTGAAGTAGATGCCACCTTGTATCATCAACTTGTTGGTAGTCTTTTATACTTGACTCATTCCTGTCGTGACCTTTCTTTTTCCATTGGTCGTGTTTCCCATTATATGCAAACTCCTCATGAAATTCACTGGAAAGCAGCAAAAATAATACTTTGATATATTCGAGGTACAATTCAGTTTGGGATTCATTACAATATAGGGGGAAACCTTTGTTGGTTGGTTTCATTGATTCAGATTGGGCCGACGATCCTGATGATCGAAAATCTACTGCAGGTTATGTTTTCATTCTAGGATCTAGACCTATCACTTGGGATTGTAAGAAACAATAAGCTCTTGCTCTTTCTTCAGCAAAAGTAGAATATCGAGCTGCAGTTAATGCCAGCTAGGAAGCTTTATGGCTTTGAGAGATCCTATTAGAGTTTGGATTCGAGCACCAACAACCTACTCCACTTTTGTGCGACAATAAAAGTGCCATCAAGCTTTCCAAAGATCCAGTTCTACATCAACGCAGCAAACACATTGAGCTACACATGCACTTCATCAGAAATCTTGTTCATGATCGTGTTCTTGAAATTCTCTATTGTCCTACATATGATCAAGTTGCAGAAATATTCACCAAGTCTCTTATATAAGAGAAGTTTTCTAAATTTTGATCTATGTTAGGAGTTCAGGAATGTGTCCTTAAGGGGGGATAGGCTCTAATGCCTTCTTCCTTCTCCTAATAGTGTCACTTTTGTAAATCCTTCAATCCTATCCCAAGTTGTTCTTAAGGGGGGATGTTAGGATATTTAAACACTTAGGAGTTATTTAAGATCAACTTGTGTAATATATCTGTTAGGTAAAGTGCGTTTCTTTAGTATGCATTTATAAATATTCCAATCCAACAGTCACGATATGCTCTAGACATAAAGTGATCCAATGGTTCAACTTCTCTTAGATCATACTTTTCATTGATCCATGGCTTAACACTCGATTGGTCCATGATATCTATTTAAAGAGCATGGAGGGTCCTTGGCTAGTTGATCGATTATGAGAATCGCATAGGTAACTTTCTTTATTTTGCATAATAAATTGCTCCAAGTAGTTATTTGGCTAGGGTCGTGGAACCGGTGTTGCTGAAACTTTAAAAGGGTTTCTGGTTCTAGAGTTTCTATGCATTTTTTGGCTATGGGATCTATTCCATTGGGTTCAGAGTAGCGTTTCCATTGGGAAATAGTTTTTGTTTCATCAAAAACCGTTTCTGTTTGATCCAGAAACACCAATTTTGGCAAATCTGAAGGTATAATGTTACAGTGACGGAGTTGTTTTTTTTTTTTTTAATATCTCATATTTTATCAGTTTTATTTTTAGATCTTTACAGTTTTAGTCTCAAACTGATGCCTTCCCTGGCTGCGTATGCTCTTTGCCGTGCACCTTGCACGATCGCAGTGAATCAGAAATAGTAAGAGAAAGTTTTTTTTTCTTGTATTCTCGGCTACGTATGCTCTTTGTCATGCACCTTGTGCGACCGCGACAAATCAAAAACAATGAGAAAACTTGAAAATGTACACTTTTCGAGTAAGCTAACCAAGATTTAACCCCACCCATAGTGTGGAATTTTTTTGTTTTTTGTTTTTTGTTTTTCATTTTTTTGATATTTGCAGGAAACAAAGGCAAGCGCAGAAAATGAGAGAGAAGAGTAAAAAAAAACAAACCTCATTTCTCTTTCCATTCTTTTTCGTACCTTTTAAACTTATCTCACTTGGTTCAAAGTTGCTTTATTCCTTGATAAGTCTTGATTTCAAGTCTTATCTAGTTACTTTTTAGTGCATGCAATTTCTATTTTCAAGTTACTTATTGTAAAAGTGCATCTCACTTAAATAAAATAAAATGAAAAGTGATTCACTTAAGTCTTTTAATTTATTGCCGCAGTATTTAAAAGTAACATTATTGTAAAAGCGAACATCACTTATTTTACAAAAATGATTCACTTAAAAAACAACTTTATTGTAAGTGATTGTCAAAGGTTCATCTTGGGAAGAAGGGGGTTCTTTTTTTAATTGGTCAAGTTAATATCTGCCATGTCACTATTGGGGATATCTTCAATAGTTTCTTTGATCAAGCATAACTTCATTATCCATAATTAGTTTTCAGTGCCGTTTTTTTTAAACAGCCTAATTTTTTTAGCTCTTTGCATCCAGGCAGTTAGTTTTGTTTTTTTAGCCATTATTTTACAGTATGGCCGCCCCTTGTGATATTATACTTACAAGTTCTAACTATTTCTAATGGAAATCTCATATGGAGGATGTTCTATGAAGTATGGGACTTTTCAGAATTACCTCAGGGAAAGAAACATAACCCACTAATGATTACAAGAAAATTAAATGAGCAAATAGATGTGATGAAGCTCGTGGATTGATTGGGATGTCAATCTCTACTGATTTGCGATTCCACATCTCTGGAATTGGTGAACCTGATTAAGCTTGGGAAAAGTTGGAATCTGTGTTTGGTAAACACAATAAAATTCAAGGTCATCAACTTGAGAATGGGTTGATTTCTTTGAATCCAAGTGATTTTTCATGCATTCAAGACTATTTATCTAAGTGTAAAACTCTTAGACTCTTATGTGAAGAATGCAAGATTAAGAAAGAAGACAAAGAATGTATTTATCATATTCTTTCCAAACTTAGACTTGCATATTCTATTTTTGTATCTACATTCTACTCCATGAAAGAATCCTTGACTGCAGCTAGCTATTAAGAGCCTAGTCTTGAATCCTTTTGTGATTCCTTAATTAGAGAGCAAGATAAGCTCATTCATCTTGGAATAATTAATAATGCAGATACATCTGGGAAAGCCTTATTGTCCCAACAGAAAGAAAGTCCAAGCCTCCCAAGAAACATAATTTTTGCAATAATAAGCCAAACAACAAAGGTCCCAAACCCTCTCAGTCAGCTCCTTCTTTAAAAAATGACAAAGGATCCAAGCCAAAAGGAAAGAAGAGTAACTCACAATACCCTCTGACAGTCATGTTGAGTAACTCAAAATCCACACTTGAAGAGTAAACTTTACCTAACATATATATTACATAAGTTGATCTTAACTAACTCCTAAGTGTGTAAATATCCTAACACCCCCCCTTAAGAACAACTTGGGATAGGATTGAAGAATTTACAAAAGTGACGCTATTAGGAGAAGGAAGGAGGCATTAGAGCCTATCCCCCCTTAAGGACACATTCCTTAACTCCTAACATAGATTGTACCCGAACACCAAGGAAGTTCTCCCCATGGCTGTGGGCCTACTTTCCTTCACTTAAAATTATGAGGAAATATATATTGGGAAAGACAAGCTACAAATCTTCTAGAGCAGAGCTTGTGCCTCCTACTCTTCAACCTTTTTGTTGCTTTATTTTCGAGTATGGATGATTGAGTCTTTTAGCATCATATTGGATGTCTTGAGGATGACATTGTTTCTCCTCTGAGGTTATTGATATTAGGACACTTCACCGAGCACTTCCTTGGATATACTGAACTGGGCTCTTTATGTTTCCTTTGTAGACATGTATGGATGATCTATCTTGTAAAATTTAGTTGAGGACAAAAGGAGTGTACCATCCATTTGGATGTTCCCCTTATACATTGATGAGAAAAGTATATATTAAACTATGTACCTTGAGAGAGAGAAAAGTCTTTGGTCTTGTTGGTCCTAATTGAATGTTTGTCCACCTTTACAGTTCACTTTTCTCTTGTGGTTGTTGACTCATGGTCCTATTCTTACTTGGTCCTAGGGTTATCTCACCGTGTTCTTAGCCTGTTATCTCACTGGGATCTCTACTATCGTCGGTTTCTCCAGTAGGGGTTATCTCCTCTGCGATTTGATTTTCTCCTATTGCCTGCGGGTTTGTCTCTCGGGTTTTCCTCTATGATTTCACTCCACGATTTTACCTCTATGTCTTGTTCATTTCAGGGGTTGAGTTTTACCTCTGTGAATTGTTTATTCACGATCTACAATTTGTTCATTCACGCTCTGAGTTTTACCTCTACAATTTATTCTTTCTTCATGGGCTAAGCTCAATCTTTGCATTTTCTTTATTTACGTCTCATCTTGTAAAGTGAGTCTCTGCATATTTCTCAGCCACTTACCTCATGATTTTTATCAGTGTGAGTCTTTGCATTTTTCTAAGTCGCTTACCTCACGATTTTCTCAGCATTAGTTCTTATGGGTTTTTCCTGTGTGCTGGGTTCTATCCCTAGAGTGACCGTGAGTTTACTCTTCAAGTGTGGATTGTGAGTTACTCAACATGACTATCAGAGGGTATCAGTATGACCGAGTGTCTCTTGTGGTAAGTGACTGTGTGTCCTTAGCATGACTATTTTGGACATGAATGAATTACATAAGCCTGTGCTTTTGATTGAAACCTATATTTTTATTGACTAAGAGTCTAAGGTCAATTTCGGTCTGATTTAACCCTCTCTCAAGGTACGTATATGGTTTACCTTGTTTGAGTTGTCCCTTCAGTGACAAGATCAAACTCGGAATTATCTGAGTATAAGGCGGATTCAATTAATGGTTGTGATTCCTTAATGTTGTATCTCCTGCACTTTATTTATTCATTCTTGTACATGAAATATGGTATGATATCTCAATGCCCAACCTTAACGCAGTGACCAGCAGAGCGTTAAGTTGAAAGAGATGAAAATTTGTAATTTTTGTTTGGGGTTAGTGAAAAAATCTTTGTTAATCCAGGACTTTGTTTAATGATTTATCTCATTAAATATTTTATTGTTTGCTATATGAAAATTGGAAATTATTATTTTGGTTGGTGAACTAATCACTAATAATCCAGGACTTGCATTGTCCCAAGCCAAAGCAAAGATATATTTCTGATATATTTTTCATAGACAATTGCAAAATTTGTGAGGTAAGAGTTCTATCTATAATTTCAAGTAGTGGAACTTGTTTTGAAATTGGCGGCAAACATAAATTTTGAGCATGGTTATGGTTATGTAGCATGGTTAATGGTTATGTTATGTAGCATTTTACAAGGTAGAGACATCAATCCTCATTTCTTTCTTGCCTATTTTGGCCAATCCCTGAAACTTAAAAGGGCATGGATTCAAGTTTTATTTGGTGCATTAATGGCAGTTTGCTTAAAATTCTGGATAATACTAATTTTTATTGTGTTCAGTTTCTTGTTGTTTTGGTCATGGGACTAGATGGAAAATTCTCTTAGACCTTTGCAAGTAATGATGTTTTGAATTATCTCTATTACAGTAGAAAAATAGAAAAACACACAAGAGAACTAGTCAAATGCCCAAGTTTTGCATCCAATTTTTTTTCTAAGTAAAACCACGTGGGTTTCCCTGCATTTCATAGATGGTACCCAATGTAAACGTGTTGGTGCAGATTATGGCACCTGATCTGGTAGGGACATTGAGTGAGGAATGCAATAGAGGCAGCTAGCCTGTGGGATTAACCCCGATCCCTTCTGAAGCTCAAAGTGCTCAACGACTCGAGCTACTCTACAGGGCTAAAATTTTGCATCTAGTTTACTCCACTGTTCTTTTAGAATCAAAGTATATGCAACAAAACCAAAATGTCTGAGATGTTTCACCTTGGGTTTTCACACACCAAGATTCTTAAAGTGTATTGTTTTGCATTCCGGGCTAAAATTTTGCATCCAGTTTACTTTACTATTCTTTTAGAGTCAAAGTATATGCAACAAAAGAAAAAATTCTGAGATTATGGTGAGTTTTGGAACATGTAGCCCTATAACGGTGAGCTTGTTAGAGCATCTTGAAGACTAGGGTTAGGGTTTAATCCATTGTATATTAGGAGATGAATATTTTGATAAGAAACCCTATGTTGTACATGGTGAGAGACGAAAAAGAGGAGACATCTTACCCAAAAGAGGAGACGTATTGCCTTGTAGGACATTCTTGTGTGATGCGTGCTTGTTGGATCTCCTTGTTCTAAGCAAGGGTTTTCATCATTTTCCCTAGCTAGGGTTTTGGAGGGCTACAATATTATACTAGCCTTGTAATAAGGCTATCGTGTGTGCATGAACTTCATCTTTATGGATATTTCATATTATTTAATTTTCCAGTTGTCCAATACTTGTGTAAATTGTAGATATAATTTTCAACCATCAATATTCTTCATGGTTTGTAATTTCTAGCACTATATGTCTTGTTGATTTGACATAAGTTAAGGGTGAATATGTTAAGTGATTTAACACCACAATCAAAGAATATAAGGGCATATTTATTGTTGTTTTTATAGCTGTTGTAAGTGTTTTCAAATCTATTATATGCATGGTAAGATTACCCGAGTGCTGAAACTTAGTGAAACAGATTGGTATCTTTTCACTTGAATTGCATGGTAGATTGGGGTTGCTAAGAATTGAAATATAGTTTGCTGCTACTGGTAGCTGTTTTGTTTATATTTCATATCAGCTATAAGGATGAAAAGTCACAAGGTTAAGCTCCGGTAAACCTCTTGTTAAGAGATGAATTTTTTATTTTGCATTAAAACTCTACAATTCAGAATTTCCTACAATTTCTTTGTTTTTTTATTTTTCAACAAGGGTAGTATTTGTGCATAAAGATGCTCTTCTAGGGAAACAAAACCGTCTCTACTTTCAGTGTAAAATTACTGTACTTTTTTCAAGGTAGTGCTAATGTCATGATTCATTTACTTATTCCATAAAGGCAGCAGAGGCTAATGGACCCTCACCGAGGGTTGGAGCAACCTTCTGTTGCTGCCTTAGAATTCTAGAGAAGGTTGGCGCAGTGGTCTGCTGCTACCCGTGGCCTCTACCAAGGTTATGGAAGTCTGTTGTTGTAGCCTTAGACCACCTGCAAGGCTACTGTTGTAGCCTTAGACCACCACCAAGGGTGGTGCTGCTACCACCGGGCCTGTTGTAGCAGCCCTAGTCACCACCGAGGGTGCTGTAGCAGCTTGTTGTTGCTCTCCTCATCACCACCATGAACTGTAAACTATTTATGGATGAATCTTGTTTGCAATTTAATCTTAAACCTTATGCCAATACTAATCATTCTTCATATTAGACTTTTTTAGACCATCATTGAGTGTTGGAGCAACCTTCTGCTGCTGCCTTAGACTTCTAGAGAAGGTTGGAGCAGTGGTCTGTTGCTACCCGTGGCCTCCACCAAGGCTATGGAAGTCTGTTGTTGTATCCTTAGACCACCTGCAAGGCTACTGTTGTAGCCTTAGACCACCACAAAGGGTGGTGGTGGTGCCACCAGGCCTGGTGTAGTAGCCCTAATCACCACCCAAAGTGTTGTAGCAGCTTGTTGCTGCTCTCCTCGTCACCACTGTGAACTATAAACTGTGTATGGATGAATCTTGTTTGTGATTTAATCTTAAACCTTATTCCAATACTCATCATTATTCATATTAGACTTGTATTCCTATATCATTACATCTTTCCAGAATTTCTTCGTAGCATCTTCTTCAAATGTGGAAGGTTTTGAATCCCTGATGCGACTCATTTGTGAAACATACCCTGAATATCTGTCAGGTTGTTTTCATTATTTGGATGAGGCTAATGGTTCTCCATGCTTCTCTGCATCTTATATAATATCTCAACACCATGCTTACCTCCTCTTAGAAGGAATTTCATCAACTAGTTCTACAAGTTCACGAGGGGCTAGTGAATTTGAGAAATATTATGGTTTCTCCCTCTAAAAATGCAAAGAACTAGAATCTGGGCCCTCCATTAGGGGAGTCTCATGCTCCTCCATGTATGTATCATACTAAACCTATTTCAATCACTTGAAATGCATACTCTTCGTGGAATGTCACATCTTGGATGACTTATATGTGTCTTTCACCAGACACATATATTTTGTAGGCTTTGGATGATTTGATATAACCAACAAAGGTTCCCTTCGTTCAATATGGATCCATATTTGTCCTCTTTTCTTTGGGTTTATGAATGTATGCATGACTCCCAAAGATTCCCACATGTGAAATATATGTTTTTTCACTAGTGAACACTTCTTGAGATGTATTCTCTTCCAGAAAAGCATGATGACTTCTATTATGGATATACAAAACTCTACTGGTGGCTTCTTCCCATAATGAGGTAGATAGAACTTGATCATGCATCATTTATTTTGCATCCTCACATATGATTGTATTCTTCCTTTTGACAACGCCTTTCCACTGGGGATTGTAGAGTACTGTAAAATATCTACATATTCTTGCATAACTCCAAAAATCATTAAATGCATGTGAGTCAAATTAACCTCCACTATCAGATCTTAAAGGACAGATATTGTTTCCAATATGATTCTCAACTAGGGCTTTAAATTCCTGATACTTGTTGATGGTCTCACTATTAGCCTTTAGGAAGTAAATCCATGACTTTATAGAGAAGTCATGTATAAATTGTACATAGTATAAATATCCACTCAGAGAGGGTGATTCCATGGGACCACATACATCATAATGTATTAACTCAAAAATCCCTTTATATATAATAAAAATTCTAGAAAAACTCTTCTTAACATTCTTCCCAAGAGTGCAACCCCTACAATATCATGCTTAAAATCAAATATAGGCATACCTTTGACCATCTTCTGTAATCATGGCAGAACTTTGTAATGGAGGTGCCCAAGACTCTTGTGCCATAGCTTGCATGGACTGACTGTGTTATGGATCATAACATGAATGTACTTTCCAAGTAGTAATTTGTAGATACCTTCCTATCTAACTCCAATCATAGCATAATATTTTAAGTCTTTTTTCTTTGGCCATAATAGCGCTTATATATCCATGAAGATAACTATGAATACTTTACCTTCAAGAACCGAAACTGATAAGAGGTTATTCTTCGATCCTGGAACATATAGAATGTCCTCCACATGTAGTACATCACCTGATCTCAACTAGAAGGAGGTAGATCGAACTCCTTGGCTCGAATAGGTTGTGTTGTCTCCCAACTCCACCTTGCACGTGAAATTTTTCGCGTTCATATTAGTGATGGTGCACTTATACCCAATCATGTGTTTGGATGCACCATTTCCAACTAACCATGTCTCTACACTTGTGGTGACAGATTCAGAAATGGACGAGACAAGGTAATATTCCCTCGTCTCATTTTCCTTGGATGCATTCTTCTGAGTAGTTTCATATTTTGTAGCATTATAAGCATGAGACCTTCCTTTTCCTCCTTGTTTTGATTTACACTCCTTTGCATATTGCCCCTTTTTCTTGCAATTGTAGCATCTGACCTTCAACTTGTCAAAGCCTTTATTGTGTACCTTGTTCTTTGGATGAGAAAACTTCTTTTGAGAGGAGTGCTTCTTTCATTTCTTCATCCTTGTCGTAAGAGAAAGGTATTCTTCTATAGATGAAGTTGCTAGGTGCTAATGTTGATGACACCAACAAATTGTGCCATCAATGGTTGGGTCATATCAAATTTGGGACCTTGCAACATATGAGCTATTTAAGGATAGTAGATGAGCTTCTGCATATTAAACTACGTACGGGTGTTTGTGAAAAATTTATGTTGTGGAAATACCATCATGATTTCTTTCCTAAGGATTTAGGGGGCAAGTCTTTGAACCTATTGAGCTAGTTTATAATGACATTTTCATGCCTATGACCACTTCTTCGCTTGGTGGGGCTAGATGTCTCCTTACCTTCATTAATGATTTCTCCTATTTCCTTTGGGTATATATTATTCATCTCGAGGACGAAGTCTTCAAGAAATTCAAGGAATAAAATCATTGTGAAAAATCATAGTGATCACAAGATCAAATCTATTAGGACTGTTGAAGGAGGAGAACATTTAGATGATGACTTTCATCCATTTTTTACATCTCATTGCATTGTTTGGCAAAATCCAATCTCTCAACAAGATGGAATAGCTCATTGAAGCAATAGAGCTAGTATGGAAAAGGATTGTTCTATGTAGCATTCTCTTTAGGGTGAGTTTATGTTATGGGGGAAGTAGTCTTCAATACCTATGATCGAGCTGCTAAATCCCTCTTTTTACAAGGCCATTTCTACAATGATGATATAGTGGCTTAGGCAATGAAGGCTTAGTATTTAATGAAGATTTGTTTTCGTAAAACGGAAATTTAAATGATTTGTTTAAATTTAGTTATTTAGGATGGTTGGAGGTGAGTGACTAGTGCCAATAACCCTATTCAGAATGTGGAGTCTTGGGGCTTCTAAGAGGTCTAGAAATTATGAATGGATGGGAGTAAATATGTTGTGCATCCATGTAGAAATTTACCTATGAATGCAAGATTATATGGCTAGAAATTAACAGTTTTTGTAGACTTCAACTAGGTGCTCTCTAAGAAGGAGAGACTTTATTTCAAGCTGAAATACACCATGGAGTCTTTCAATGCAATGATATAACATCAATATTTCCAACTTGAAGATAAATTAACAAAGAGAAGAATTGATAGCACCTCATTCACTCTCCTTCAATGATATAGCTGACCTGACATGAAGTCCTTATTGCATCAGAATTAGTAAAATATTTCAACACAAAATCAACAAGATGAATATTATGGCTAGCTACAAGTGTAGAAAAAATTTGCTTCGCATAGCCTACGTGTCACATCCCCATCCCTTCGACCAACGAAGAGAACGTGGTGACCATGGCGTTAACCATCTGGGCTAAAAGCCCCCATGAACATGTGAATCCATAAAAATGCCAAAAATGATGAAACAGAATGCTGTAACAAAATGATATGGACTAAAACATGCACAGATGCAATTGTTTATCATACACAGATGCAAATACTTATCATACATAGCTACAATTATCTATCAGGCACAGCGGAAACATTGTGCATTCATACAAGCATTCATTCAACATGTCCCTCATAATCATTAACAGTAAATACAGTTGTAGAAGTAGAAATGGACAAGATCACTTATCTTATGAAGAACTCAATCCGCAACCAGCTACGTCGCTGTAACATTCCACCCAACCATAGGCCAGTGTGCTCCTTAATCTCTCAGCAGCGCTACCACCCCCGAGCTGGGATGATTCTCCAAGGAGTAAGGGAACAAGCAGGCTTACACATAGCCAAGGATACACAAACACAGCCAAGCCAACACAGTTGGGTTTATCAGGCCATCAAGGAGTGGGAAAGGCTAAATGCTAAGCTAATGTGTTCATTATAGATCCAAGAACACCTACACCAGAACTTGCCTGGCTTCTAAGACATCCACACACACCCAACAAAAAGAATCAGTCCCTTCTCTGCTACACAGTCCCTCATGCCCTGCATTCCCTTCCAGTGCTATTCAGGGGTTGTGGAGAAGAAAGCCAGCTCCCTAGCTCTGTCTGTGTGGGTTCCAGCCACCATGTTTGTCAAGCAAACCAAGCCCCCATCCCTGCTCCCTACACAGTCCGAATACCAACCATTGCATGCATGCAATTATTCAGCTGTTATAGCTTAACAGGGAAAATGATTCCTAAGTCGTTCTTGGCCCTATCGTGGCCAAAATGACTCCCAACAAATTACAACAGGACACTGAACGTATCAGTGCACATAATTTACAACATGGGGGAAAACAACAGTCCCAAAATGTATCAGCAGGCAATACCAACAAACGTGGGGAACAACAGCACATCCCATGCAATGAATCCACAAGAAGACTTACACAGACCACGCCGGGGAAGAAATTACAGTCTCCTAGCCTGTGCGTGAGTAACAACAACGCCGAACCCATAATCAGTCAGTGGAGAGAACATACAGCCACACCATCCACAAATCCGTAGAGGAAAACTGTGTGGGTAAACCCAGGAAAAATCTTGTGCGTGAGGATGAACAAAACGACAGGCAATGGTCCCTGCATGAGGATAAGCAGAAAACTATGAGGAAATGAACAAAACCGTGGAGGTAATGCATAGTGGAGAGAATGCATGAGTGAGTTCGTTGGAGTGATGGCGGTGGTTTCTTTTTCCATTCTGAATTCAACCACAGGTGGAGTGTGCGTGTAGGAAAGGACTGATAGTCCTGCCACCCCACTCCCAAAGCCAATAACTGCCTCAACCACCAGCAGCAATTCTTGATGGTAGTGGTTGGATGAAACAAAGGAAGGTGACACTTGGGTTTTTCCCTCATTGGCCAAGGTTTGACAATTTCCTCCACCCTTATCCTTGTGAAAATCATGCCCCTTCTCAATTTAGTTGCCACGATCATAGCTGGTCGGGTTCATTTTAATTAAATATGCATATTTACATGATGCTAAAACTTGATATGTATGCCGCATGCCCCAATGTACCATCGGTGACAAATTTAAATCCAAAACATAGCATAATCGATCAATGGTGGGGCCTTGGCCTTTAGCTCCACACCATGATCATTTACAATATATACATCATATACATCTAATGCAATGGGGTCAAAACCGGGGTGTTACACTACGGAGAAAAGAACACAACAATTGATCAATCTCCCCTTTTTCATGCCCATAGGCTTACATTAATACCCACAAAGCTGAGCTTCCAGAGTTGACTATCATCCTCTGCTACTGTTGACATTCTTCCTGTGTGTTTTTTGTATTTCTGATTTATTGCTGATTGTTAATTATTTCAGCAAAAACCAGTTATTGAAATTATCAAACTGAACTTTTTTAGTTTTCTTTCTATTTGTTTTCTCTTTTGAAGTTGTTTTTATTCCTTTCAGATGTTGCAATAGTTTAGGTTTGCCGAATTTTGGGTTTAGGGTCCTCTTGTGATCTATGCAGAGTTTACTTTGTTGACATTGTTTTACCGTCTTAGTGTTTAGAAACTTTTCAGTGCCATGTACTACTGATGATAATCTTTATGCAGTGTATTATCCAGGTTTTTTGGCACCATGTACAACAGCTTATGATCATCTTTACTGCGGTTATTATCCAGAATGAGGGATGCACTGCGGTATTAAGAATGATGATTGCACTGAATATATATGTAATTATTAATTTGTTGAATCTGAACAGTTACATTTGAATGGTAATCTGTATTTGTAAAATTGACCCTTTTTTAATAGCAAAATGATAAATTTTAGATGTATCTTTTTGGTATGGTTTTGACACATAATTCATGTAGAATTTTGAACCACTCCTTGTTTTATTTGAGAACATGGTTGCAAATAAAATTAAAAGCAATACAAAAATGTAAATGCTATGATCAAAACTCATTTTCAAGGGATACAAATAATAAAACAAGGTAAATGTTACAAGCATTTAATGTCAATGAGTGTGTTCTTATTGTGTAAGCATAAAATATTTATGGTTCAATTATATGTAGATGATGAACTTTGTTGTTGGGTTAATTTTTTAAGCTTCCATATGAAGATAGACCTCCATATACTATGAGGGATAAGGTGAAAAGTGTTTTGCCATCTTCCTGCTCATGTTTCATTGAATGAAAAGGTTGCATGGTGCACTTTCATATATGAAGATATGAGTGTGAAACTAATGCCAAGTTAGTGTAATTGTTTTAGAATCTTCATGACATAAATAATGGGGATAATATCACCTTTGACACATTTGTGAAGCTAAAATTGTTGTATTTTATCACCGTCACTATTCATGCAACATAATGTTCTTGTTTTTCATCACCCTATTTTCAAAGTTTTGAGTATGTGCATGAGTTATTTTTACAGCACACCAAAAATACCAACATACCAATATGTGCATGAGTTATTTTTTCAGTGCACCAAAAACACCAACATACCAAGATAATCAATGCATCAAAATGTATCATTAAGTCATGTGTCCATATTATAAATAGTTGTAAGTTTTCAAAACTACTTTATTGTCTTTTTGAAACTCATATATAGGAATGTAAGATGAGTTTATGGTTGGCATGTATGAGAATGCTGAAATAGATTAGAGTTAGGATTTGAATATCTTCTTTAGTGCACATAATATAAGGAGATTGCATGAACCTATCTTATGACTATGACAAGGTTTCCATTGTAAAAATTTTGTGAATATTACATGGATGAATCTTGTTTGCACCCAAACAAAAGGAACTAATAGGACACACTTTTCCTACAATAGAACACACTTTTCAAAAGGAACTAATGATTTAAATGTCATGGAAAGCCTTTAGACATGATAAATACAAAGAAAGGGATATGATATTTTCAAATAAGGAAATGTAGTTCATTATAATTTATATCTAGCATGGTGGAAGAATAGGCTCATCAATACTATGAGTTGATCATCTATAATCAAGAACTATTGATAAGAAAAATAGACTATTGGTTTTAATGCTCGTAAAATCTTAAGGTTATGGTAATGGGTTTTTCTATTGAATATATCAGCACTTTGAGCTAACAAAACTTATAATCAAGAACTACTGAAAATATAAACACTATCGGTTTTAATTCTTGTAAAATAAGGTTATAGTAATGGATTTTTCTATTGAATATATCAGCACTTTGAGCACACAAAGCTTAAGTAATTTTGAGGAAGGTCAAAGTGGGAGGTTGCTAAAGTTGATATCATTATATGTAACCATTCTATTTGTAGAAAAAAAATATTAATGAAAATGAAACCAGATGCAATGGAGGTGTAATCCTTAATGTTCTTTCATTTTGTTCTCAATCCAATTTATTTTCATTACATGTAAATGCCCTACATTTCTACATTACAGAAGGTTGTCTTCACATAAAGTTGAAAAGAATGTTTCAATATATTATACTCCTTTGCTTTAAGTGTTTCCCTCTACATGTGAATAATAAGAATGAGAAAAATGTTTCTAAGTGTAGCAACCCAAAATTTAATATATTAATTATAAATAAAAACATAGGAAAATGTTGGATATAATATAATTGATTTCTTAACTTAAAATAAATATTTAATAAAGAATTAAATGTTATATACCTAAATGAATTTCGTAATTGAAAGCAACTATAGACATTCACATTTCAGTTTAGTAGTAGTTGAATTTCAATTCAACTTTGAGATAACTTGAGGTTGAACTATATATTCATTAGTTATCTTTAAATTAGTAATACAAAATCATGAGATTGCGCCTTCTTATGTTTTAAAAATATATGTAACAAGTTAGAAATAGAACTGTTGTTCCGTAATGTTCAAACTCAATATTTATTTTAAATCCATTAAAACATCAGCAACATCAAGTATATATGAATTTAGATTTATCAAAACCGATAATATATATTTAAATTAATATTGTTAGAAAGAGATTCTCTTAGTTTCGAGAATTATATATATATATTCTCTACTGACGAGGCCAACCACATGAAGATGGAAACTCATTTGGCCCCTCCCATCCACCCACCCACCCACCCTAGAATCAAAGAACAAAAGTTTGTCAACATTGATATATTTTTTATTCATATGAAATGTGCCAGTGGCATATTATCAAGAATGGCGTTATGATCTTCTGTTGACAATTTCCATTGTCGATGCTTGGAATTTTTCCTACTCTTCACTGCCTTCAACTGCAATCGGGTTGCTATGACCAAATGACTGTATTGAGTACATATAACATCTTACTCACAGTCTTGAAAAAGAATATGGACTTTACATTTCCTTACTTCTGCAAAGAAATGTCCCATTATAACCATTGAACCCACACCATATGTATAATTTGACGGGTCTTTAAATTCTTGCATCAACATGCTTTTTGACCTAGTGCATCTCAATAAATAATAATGCACTTTTTCTAGATTATCTACCGGTGCAATGACAACAAATACATCACCTTCTATAACCAAATCAGAAACACGATCATAATCTTTGTCAATCACAAGCACTTCATTATCGTGCTTTGCATCGCTAATATTTTCAAATGGGGGCAATGGTATCAATTCTTGGTGTCTCCATGGTTTCAAAAATTTGTTAGTCTAGTTTTGACACTCATCCAAGGACTCTACATCATGAATACATGCAAGAAAAAAACAAGAGTACTTTCGTTTCTCGATTGCGTGTATATTTTCCATTTTCTTAATCCTAATGGAGTGTGAGCCCCTTGTTTTTGGGATTGTAGTACAATTATGTGGCATTGATATGTCAACATTACCCATTGCAATATTCCAAAAACAAATTCTCACATTACCCATCCTTTCATTGAATTCATGGCTCAAATTTTGTTTGCGCCAATTAACAACATCGTTTGAATTTGCAAGGCAAGAAGCAGAGTGATTCATTTGATATCTCTTGAGTGCACATTTCACATAGGCCCCAGCACCATCGTGTTCTCCTTTTCCATGTCCCATTTCAAAAAATATCCATGTGTGGCGAACATTCGTGTTTCTATGAAGGAGAGACAACCATAAGAATGAGGACACTGATTTAAATTGACCAGCACAACCATCTGACCACACCCAATGTTATTTAAAAGTGATCTTTCATCTTGATAATTATTTATAAAGCATACCAAAACAATGCTGGACAAAACATGTATCATGTGTACGATAATCACTGATGTAGAAATGATACTCCTTAATTACTACACGATTATTTTCATTGCTATCAAAACCATCGACATCAAGCTCTACATGTCTATACATAATATGAACAAGTATAGATACCTGATCTGAATGATAATACTCACTATTTATCTCTTTTTGCAGAGTGAATGTGTAATTTTCACCAAAATTGACAATGGATAATATTGTTCCTTTTCCAAATACATCTCATAATTGCTTGAACTGTAATTCCTTCCATCATGATGAGTGAGAGTGCTTGATATATTTATATATTTGATCCCTGAACAAATTCATAAAATCTATCAAAGAGATATCACTTTCAACTAAATTAATCTTTTTTGATGTTGATGTTGAATCTGTAATCGGAGTATAATCAACATATCCATATCTCTTCCATTTCACAATGTGATTTGATATTTGAGGATCGTTTGCATCAATGTGGTAGTTAGTATTAAAAAGGGCCAAATCAAAACATTCCTCACATTTTTTAACCCCGATGCATTGTTTCTTATAGAATATTTTATCATTCTCTCGTGCACATATTAATTTAGATACAAATTCACGAACACTCATGGGAGGGGGGTTATTTGGCCAACACTGCATGCCACAATCTAGAAATGTCTCATAATATAATTCAAATTCTACATGGTATCGACAAAAACATGTGTCACAAACAACAATGGGCCTGACATACCATGTTTTAAGCTTCACAAATGTGCTAAGGGAAATCTTCACATCAACATTACTCTCCATAAAAATTTTGAACATTTCCACTTGAGTGATCTCTGTTATGTGTTTGGCATGAGTTTCATAGTTTCCTTTCGATATACGACGTCGCACAACATCCTTTTCATTTGGTAAGCACGAGAGTTTAAATGCCAAAACTATTTCACCCTGTCTTTCACATTATCTGGAAGTCTATCTTGATAAGGTTGCCTACATATAACACCCCAACATGCAACTTCATCATCCTCATCTAATTGAACTCTAACATTTTTATGCTTCCATAAACTTTTTCTTGAAGTTTTTAACATTCTTGCAGTAGTAGACAACAAACGATTGTTTACAGTATTTTTTGCCACAACCACTATTATATTGGATTTACTAGCAACCATGTAATTATGAGATCATTTTTTTGCAAGTCATGCAAGGACAGATGTCAAATTTTGTGATACAATCTCATTTGATTTAGACTCTTTGACATTTTTAATGCCCAATAATGTCATTGCATTTCTTAGACATTTTCGCTTTAACAACATATTTAACAATTGAGCTTGTTCTATGATAGAAATACCTTCAAAATATTCTTTGACTATATTTTTTACTCTATAACGAGCTGTATGATCAGGCATCGGAGGTCCAATTTCTTCAATTTTACTTGAATCCATATTCTCCAAAAACGTATCATTAATGACGATATTGTTGCAGCTTCTAATTAATCTCTGTGAATTGGTAAGTGTGGTAGGATGTTGTATGTTGGATGTTGATCCTACATAAAAATAAATATATAAATTTAGATAATTGTGAGTTCATTCAAAACAAATATATACATATATATAAGTTTATATATATTATATTTAAAAGTAAAAATTATAAACACTTATCAAAATTTATTTACTCACCAATCATGGGATCAATATCGACACTACCCATAGTTTGCTCCGCATTTGTCATTTCCTCGTCACCTCCATGATTTTCATTTATTTCATCAACATGTTCCTCGACAATTTGCATTCCTTCATCACCACCATGTGCGAGGTTCACATTTTGCATTTCTTCGTCACCACCAAGTGCCTCCACATTTATTTCCATTGTTCTTTTTTCTCTTAACTTTCTCATATTTTCATGCTTTTTGTCCTTCCTTGCCTCTTCATCAGTTCTAGTGTGATCATGTTTTTTTCCGCAGTTCCTTCGATTTCCCATGTTGAAGGAATTAAAACCTAAAATCCAATGCATGAAAAGATATGAGAATTGGGAGTTAAATACATACATTGAAAAAAAGATAATAGCAAGACCCAACAAGAGTAATATGCTAAGTACTATTGTACAAAAAACTTATAGGTACATGCCAAAACAAGGATTTGCACCAAAGAAAGTAAAATTACCTAGAAGTAGTCTCAAGAAATTGCCCGCCATATAAATCATAGGTTAAAGTAAATGCCCACAACATATGGTCAAGCTGTAATCTATTGACATTTCTACCTAAAAATGATCTCATTTGTATTAAGCATGTCTGATGAAAAACTTATGGATCTTCCAAAATAGGGTTTCAGGATAAAAGTTTTTAGAAAGTCCTGAAAATGACTAAGTGTTGGAAAACTGGCTCAAGTGGCCTTGGGAAAATGCTTGCAATACCTAATGGGTGAATGATAAAAATAATTTGAAACTACCATGCCATATATTATTAAGAAGGATATCTCTCCATAGTCTTAGTTTTCACAGAAGGTGTTTGATGACAAAATTAACAGCCTTCCAAAATAGGGGTTCAAGTTGCTTTTAAACCAAAGTAGCAAATCTGCCTAAGTGGCAATAAAATTCAATATCGTCACGGAGATGAAGCCAATTTTTTTTTAAAAATCACAAGGTTTTTCCTTGTAGTTTCCTATTCAAAAGGGTGCATTTAGTTTTTTTGATAAGAGTCACATTTGAAAGAAAATGAGATGACAAAACCATGTGTCAATAAGGCACCGTTTTTGGTACACACATTATTTCGATAAATAATAAAAAATAGCGTATAAGTCTGGAAATTCTAAACATATAGTCCTTGCACAACTGCAATGAGTGTAGATTATGATTATACATTTCGTTTCCCTAAAATAAATAACTATCTCTAAGAAAACAGGAGGGCACAAAGGTCACTCATTATTCATACTTAAAAGTTTAAAGTATATATCGTTGGTGCCCTCCAAATTTTCCCCACTATCTGTCGATAATTAAAAAAAAATATGAGTACGTAGCTAATTCAATTCTCTAAAAAATTTGTGTTTATTTCAAGTGAAATTCCTAAGGGAGATATCGGTTTGAAGGGGTTGAAGTTGAAAAACATACAATTTTGCAATTTGTTTTGTCAAAAAACAAGCAAAAGTGTTTCCTAACTTCATGTTTTCACCCATGTTGGAGGAGACTAATACCATATATGATAAGTCTTATACATTGTATGCCTTAGGGTTTTAGGATTTGGATTATAGTGTTTATGACAAATAAATGTTGAGGGTTATATGAGTGACTAGTTAACATTTATAATAGTTATTCACTAGCATTTTTTAAGGTTTCTAGGGGTAACATATGATAATTGATACACATGAAAGGCGTAAGGGGTTATATTTTACATGTTATTTGGGTTATGTGTTAGAGAGATAAGATGCTATAGATAGGGGATGGTGATAGGGATTAATACTCAAGGGTAATGGGGATGGTGGGTTAACATAGTTTATAGATAGGGACTGAAGTGATTAAGGGTTGAGGATTAGTGATTAAGGTTGTATGTTTCAAGGTTTAAATGTATTGGTTAAATAGGTTAGCGTTGAAATAGTTTAGATGGCTAGATATTATAGAGAAAATGTATTGCAAAATTTATAAGTATTTGTATTTAGGGATTAAAGAGAAGAAGCACTAGCAATTATCAAATTTAATTGATATATTTGAAATGTGTTATGGATTCTAAGGGTTAGGGGTTGAAGGTTAAACGATAGGAGTGATATGAATTAGGTAGTTTGGCTTATGTATAGTAAACATTTAGGGCTTAAACATTATATGTTTTATGTCTTATGATAATTAATATATTTAATTGTAAGTATTATGAACTCAGTAATATGTGTTGAGAGATAGGGGTAATATGTTTCATGTGAGAGGTAATAGGAAATATAGGAGTGATAGAGGTTAGGAGTTATATGTATTAAAGGATTATAATGGTAAAGGATTAAGTATTATGGTTTTTAGAAGTTATGGAGTACAATAGTTAGGGGTTAAGTATTTAAAAATTTAGGGGTTGTATTAGTTAGTTGCTATAGTTGTTAAGGGTTAGGAATGGTAGAGGTTAGGAAATATGGGTTGGGGTTATATCGTTTGGTATGAGGTTTAGGAATTGGTGGATGGGGGTTATGGGTTTGAAATTAGGTGGTATATGTTATATTGGATATTGGTCACAAGTTGACATCGTTTAGAGGTTATAAGTTAGGGTTCATATGGGTTTAGTATTATAATGGTTATGGATTAAAGATGATATGTGTTAGAAGTGATAAATGCATTAAGGGATGAAGGATTATACATGAATCTTATTATAAGGGTAAGGGTATAGGGATTATGGTGTATAGATGTTATGGATTATAGAATTTATGTATTTGGGGTTGTATGGGTTTATGTTTACATGTGTTTTGACTAATAAGGGTTATTGGTTAAGTGACATAGTGGTTAAGGTCTAGGGTTAATTATTTTAAGGGTTAGAGGCTATAAAAATTAGAGTTTATAGGGGTTGAATTTGGTGGGGTTTAAAGTTATAGGACTAGAGGATAAGAGTGATACAAGTTATGTTGTTAAATTTATCTATATGGTGTGCACACTAATCAATAGAAATATGTGCTCAATTAGCTAAAGGAGTCTACTAAACATGATGGTCATGGTCTCTGCTCACTCCTTAAATACACAAAAATGAGATTAATTGTTAGCATATAATTTAAATAATTATCCCTAAATAACTAAATACAAACATCCACTACCCCTAATCCCAAACCCTATGTACATCTATAAACACAAATGAATCTTTTGATAGGTGGATTAACCAATATGTCTTGAGATGTGAGAGGAACATGATGATGAACTGAATTATTTTCTAGTTGTGCTTTCATATTGGACTGAAATTTGGCATGGTTAAAATAGATGCATGCATTGACCATATGGGAGGGTTTCCAGAATAAAACATGGCTCATGCAAAGAATCCACAAATCAAACAATAAACCTATAGAATAATTTCAATGTTGGCCCCATTCAGTACACGAACGAGGACAACATTGAAATATTTTCTAGCTGTGCTTACATGGATTGAAATTTGGCATGGTTAGAATAGGCACATGTGTTGACGATATGGGATGGTTTTAAGTCTCAAACATGGATCTCACGAAAAATTATACAATCAAAAAATAGACATATAGAATCATTTCAATGTTGGCCCCATTTAATACATGGATGGGGCCAACGTTTGGAATTTTTTCTAGTTGTGCTTGCATGGATTGAAATTTGGAATGGTTAGACTACACACATGAATTGAAAGTATGGGAGGATTTCCAAAATCAAACATGGCTCCAAAAAATATTTCTCCAATCAAACAACAATCCTATAATTTCAACGTTAGCCCCATTTAGTACATGAATGGGGCCAACCTTAAAAAAATTTCTAGTTGTGATTGCATGGAATGAAATTTGGCATGGTTAGACTAGACACATGCATTGATAGTATGGGAGTGTTTCCTAACTCAAATATTTCTCACACAAACCCTTAGTAAAACAAATGTCAAATATAAGTTCCAGTACAATGAATTAAAGGAGAACTTTATGCATGCAAAATAATGTTACTTACCTCATGTATTTTTCAATATCATATATAACTTGTTTCACGTTGTTGTTGAATTTGTATGGGAGATATTAGGGTATAACATAATGTAGCAATAAAATGATTTCATTATTTTTTACAAGAGAAGACAAAAAACACCAACATGTTGCACTACTATAAAAAAATAACAATAAATATACCCAACATATTACCTTTATGAAGATATGCCAATCATGCATTTTCACTCCCCCAAAGTCACCTTTATTTGTTAAGATATTCTTCATATTCTTCCTAGGGCATCATGAATTTCCCATACAAGCATTGCATGGAATTGAAATTTCCTTTGTCGTATTGGTATAGAGACATCATTCCATTCCATAACATTTTTTGCTCATCAATAAGAGGCTCGATATATAAATTCATATCTTTAACTTGGTACTTACCTAAATGATTTGAGCATATACAATACATAATTATTACAACCATTTTAGATATATAAATAATATTTATAAGTAAATGAAAAAAAACATATGACATTGTGCAACAAATACAAAAAATGAGTTGTTGCATAAAAACATACCTGGAATAATCATCATATGGCTTATCATGCACATACATACTAGATTCCAACATTGCTACTATGTCATTGATATTCTTCTTCATCTGACTCAGCATCTATATCATCATCTGGTTCAGAATCACTATCATTGAAAGGATCGCTCCTATTAACATCATCATCAATGTCATTTTGGTTATATATTCATCATCAATATCATCATTAAATACGTAATTTTCTTCTACATCATTTGGATGGTCATCCTCTTTATCAGATTCTTCGTCTGAAACATCTACGTCGCCAACCAACTGCTCCTGATATGCATCACCTTCTTATTCAACATTGTCTTCTTCCTCTGCATTATACTTGACTGGTCTTCCTCTTGGATCATATCTAACAATGTATGACCAACCTGCTTTACCTAGAACCTCTGAGTAAAAGACCTACTAACATTGAATTGGTAGAACATAAGTCTCTGTACTCGGTTCAAGTTCCCTTGCCTTAACCATGGTAAATCCATTGGCATGCTCAATAACAGTTCTTTAGGGATCACATTCATTCATTCATATGATGTACCATTTGAAATAAAACAAAACTATTTTAAAGGAATTAAAGTCACACTCAATTATATCTTCCAAATAACTTTATAAGTACCTATTTTCATATACTTATGGATGCTTGTCACTTCTAGAGGAAACATTAGTGACTTGAAGAACTGCATTTATTCCATAATCGAATAATTTCTTATTGTCATCCAACTTTTGATGTAAAATTTATGACCATTGCACCACATATCCTTTTGTTGTATCAACTGCATCATGATCGACTCAGTAAATAAATATACAAGAAAAAAACGAAAGAAATACATTGTTATAATGGGAAACAATGAAAAAAATGAGTAGGGTAAATATAATTTCCTTTTTTATCTTTTAAACCACATGCTAGATCAATATCACTTTGTGTAAGTTCACCGGGATATTCTTCTGGATAATGATGCACTGTTTTAATCAATTTACTAACCCCTTCCCATGATAAGGTACCATATAATTATGTACATTGTTTTATCCATTCCTCCATCCAATCAAGATTGTTTGTAATGTATAAATGTAGTGCATCCTGCACACAACCAACGATATGAAAAAATAACAATTAATAATTGTAAATCAGCTATAATTAAAGGCAATTAAGTTTACCTTAAAACACTAATGGAATAATAAAAAATACATGAGTATTATGTGTGTGTGTGTGTGAAATTGAAAAATTAATTGTATATTCAATTAAATCAACACCATTCAATTACCTTTCACTTTCCTCGTTCTACCTTTCCCCAACAGGAACTCCTCTTCAAATTTGTTGATGGAGTTGACACGCCAAATGTGAGGCATATTGATTTTTTTTGCTAAATATGGAAGATACTAACTAATGTACACCATGGATTGATATAACATATATCCCTTCACCACATAAACCTTAGGACGTGATCTTTGTCTAAAAAAATCCTTCAATGAATTCAAACGCCTTTCCACTATCCTCATTGACCTTGAGTTTACAGGTCCACACAATTCAATCTCCTCAACTTGGTGTATGAGATAGTGTTCTTTTGAGTCGAAAAATGTTGGAGGTAAATACTTCTACATTTTACACATTAGACAAGGAATTTATGTCTTCCAATACCTAATATCTTCTTTATGGATTTCTTTAGATGAAATCAACTTACAAATGATGAAATAAAATAATGGTGATCAACAAGATTGAGGAATATATAATAGAGTTCCAAGAAGTAAAACACAATATGCCAATAACCTATGCAACAAAGAGAAAAACATTTTCATGCATATTTATTGTTACTTACCTCATGTATTTACCAATATCATATAGAACTTGTTTTATGTTGTCGTCAAAGAGAGATAGAGGTAGAATGTACTGTAGGAAAAAGAAAATCAATATTTAATGTTTCCAAATAAGAGACAACAATTACTAAAAATATGTACTAAATGGAAATTATATATCAAAAATAATTAACTTAATGAATGTATGTCAGTCATGAGTTTTAACTCCACAAAAATCACCTTTTTCGTTAAGATATTTTGTATGTTCGACGAAAACCCTATCATAAACCTTATTTTCTGAATGAACTCTTTTATAGCATTTCTTTGTTGCTCTGTCAATAACCATGGAAGACTAATATTTCAATCCCCATCTCTAACATTGGAAATAATTACACTTTGCAATGTGTGATTGGCTTCTACAATGCCACTACAACTTTTTCCAATTTTATCTTTGTCAGTCCTTCCATCTAATAACTGCAATATCATTTCTTTTACATTCTACCCGATAATCATTGTATCGAACAAATGAGCTATTTGTAGGTGCTCGTATTAAGTAAACCTACTGAATTGTATGGGATAACTCTTCATTCCTGTGTAAGCCCATTCATGCCTTAAATACATTCATTAAACATAAAAAAAATAATTAAGAATAATTCATGTCACCATGGTAGAGAAAATTCAGTAAAAATATAAAATTCATAATATTACATGTTTATATATGCTACATATACAATTTGCATACCTTGACGATTTCTATTATATTCCAACTTCCATAGGTGAGGTGTCATTATTCATGATTTCTTTCCGTTCTCTTCTTTACCATTTAATTTTGTTTTCTCGGTAGTTCGATACCTATGGTTCCTAGGGAGGAAGTGCCTATATCATCAAACGCCTCCTTTTCTAAACTTCTTGAACGACAAGATTTTATCCTAGGACCAGATACTGGACATGCAAATTCTCCCTTTGTTTGAATACCTGCAAGATATATGTATTAATGTTATAGCATCAAAATATTATTAATTTAAAAAATATGCATGATATTTACCTTAAAAACACATAATTTTAACGATGTGCAACAAAAGGTTACATACCATAAAAATGTGTTAACCCATGAGCGTCATGAATTGTCCATGCAAGGATTCCATGGAACTGAAATTATTTCTACCCTATTGGTCTGGAGATGTCATACATAGTGACACCAGCCCATAACTTCAATATCTTATTGATAAGAGGCTCAATATATACATTCGTATATTTAACTTGGTACTTACCTAATTGATCATTCAACATACAATGATATTTAGTTCTGTCCCACTATATAAAAGAGGTGTTCTTATGCAACAATTAAACAAACAAATTAATGAAATAATATAATTACTTTCAAAAAAAATACCTGGAATAATCATTGCCAACATTGTGTGCTTTCTCTTTATAGACATCCAAGGAGGACGGTTATTGTTTATGCCAAAAACAGGCCACACTGAGTAAGTAGAATAAATCTCTCCAAATGGATTGAAACTGTCAGCTTCCAATGAAATTCTAACATTACAAAGTTAATCTTTAGAAAATTTCCATTTTTATTTGATGTTCTTCAACGCAGAACCATTTGTAGGAATTCGAAGAACATCGTCTTCACATCTGTTCTTTGCATGGTAATCCATAAACTGTGCTATACTTTGGCACCTAAATAGTCATTGGAAACGTGGAATTATTGTAATATAATGAATAAATTCACGAGGAACCTTTTTTTTACTTGATCAGTTCGATATCTACTAATTTCACATTGTGGGAATTTGTTTTCTGATGCATAATGTCCATAATATATAATATGATCATTAGTACATGCATCAATAGCTTGACACTTTATTCCAATTTCTTTCATAATCAAGAATACCTCTTGACATGTGTGTGGTAAATTATTTGATGGTGGTAATAGAAATTCACCCAATAATCTACAACATTGAAAAAAATGAAATGTAAACAACATAAGTCATAAATATTGCATATCCCTAATTTACAAATTAATTAACAATAAAAATAGAGGAAAATAGTCAAAGTTACATACCTTAGGATTTGTGTGAAACAAGTGTTTGATAAACCATTCAAAACCTTCAAGTTCACGAACAACAATATAGCAAATACAATACTTGTTGTTGAGCCTTCAGAAAGAGGTTGTTGGGACTTCTCGAGTAGAGGAACATCGTGAATATCATGGAGGTTTCCCTCATGATATAATGGAGAAAATGTGTCCTAGAGCAATATATTTATCTCATCTTTGCCATTTGTATCAATAACGACATCTTCATCCATATGATCATTAAGAACTCAATCTTCAATATTCTGATCTCCATGTTCATCACCTTTTAAAGTAGTATTTATACTAGTATGTGGCAAATAGCTCTCTAGTGGTTGAAATTTAGGGGGGTTGTCTTTATATTACAAACATTAATGTAATAACATTAGTGTATAATATACAACACATTTATTTAAAATGATAAAACATTTTGTGAATACATGATCAATAATATTACAAGAAGTACATTATGTAATGAATAACGTCTTACCAAGGGATGATATCCATACCCCCCTTCAGCATGCCCCTTCTCCTTACAATGTTTTTTCAGTTGTTGTTCTTAAAATTCTTCTCATCCACAAACCTCTGCAATCATCGCGAGGGAAATAACACTTTCCATCACCCTTTGCCTCCAATGCTGCCTTAAAATCAACATACCTCTTATTATTTTCTTCCCAAGTATATTTATTTGACATTCTAATATCCTATAAGAACAAAAAAACTCAATGAATATATAAGTAAATTGAATAGAGTATATATATATATATATATATATATATGAAAGGAGATTTCTAGAACAATTTACAAGCTTCAGTATTGCACACGTATACAAAGAATTGAATTCTGAAGCAGATAGACTATCCAAAATGGCCCTTCTTTTGGAGCCAGGCAAGATAGAAACGGAGGTTTTTGCAGGCAATAAAATGTAATAGACAAGAAAGACAAGAACACATGCTACAGGATGATGAAAATCATTGAGTTTTTTTGTAATATGATGTAATTTTGTAAAGACGTATACTAAGGAAAGATTTTGATGAAGAAAAGACTATGTTTCTTCTTTAACGAAAGTTCCTTTGGAACACTTTAAAAAGCCATCCTTTATTTAGAATGGCGGATATTCTCCTATTGGAAAATATATTAAAGGAGACAAAAAATTAAAGGACGTGGCATGGAAAGTGAAAAATATAGTTAGTAAATGTCCCTCCATATATATGGTATTTAAAATATATCATGTATCTATCAAATTCTAAGTGACAAATCTATATAAGAATTAGTATTGAGGAGAAAATGAATAGTTGAATCACTTTATGCATGGCCCTACACATCAAAGGAGACAAATAATTTAAAAATACTAACCTAGAAACCAAAGGAGATAAAAAATTCGATGTGTTAAACTAGTACTAGACTCTTGAAATCACAGAGTGAACAATCAACAGAAAAATTGTTGCAACTATAGCAAATCATTTATGGAAATATGTCTTAAGAACATGTATTTATATATCAATGAGCGTCGCAGTTCTGATGAAAATGCATAATGTTCAAATTTCAAAAGTAACAAAAAGTCAATGAGCATTACTATGATAACCATTGACATTGCAAGTGGTAAATTTATCATCGCTATAGCAAAAAAATATTACTTCTGTCATCGCTATAGCGACAAAATGTTACTTCTGTCACTATAGAGATGATTATCGAGGGCCAAAACATTTTTTTTCCAATATTTTTTTCTGTTTATCCATGAAATTTTTTATTTTAACTTATTCGTGGCAATATTTCATGGAAAGTACTAGTGAAGGAAGAATGCCCTCACCAGTGGTCATGATTAAATTATGTAGACATGTCAGCAATGGATCTAGTCTATTTTTACAAAATAATCCCCTATCACTCCATGATATCACACTTGGTTAAGGAGATCAAAGTTTGATTACTCATATAAATCCATAGTCACTCCAAATCAGGTGATGACTAAATATTGAGGGAATCCACCAGTTCGATGCTAGGGCATATGCATATTCTAATTGTCCCATTCATATGACCTTAAAGTGCCACCATGAAAATCCTATCCTAGACATCAAATATTTAGTCCATAATTTCATAACTAAACCACAACAATCAAATAGATGGTTAGTTGTATTTGCATAGATATATATGAACATACTCCATGCTTGGTTATCCTCAATTTTTTATTTCACCAAGCTCATTGATAATCTACTCATTCCCAGCCTCCTTGTGACCATGAATTTGGCTCCACTCGTCCTAAATATTTTCTCTTTGTTATTGAATGAAAAGTTGTCCCTCCATGAAATTGGTTTCGGTTGTTTCCATCTAAAGAAATTTATTGATTACTATGAACCACGACTCGCTTTGAATGAAATTTGTGAAGTTGGAAACTTGGATGGATATTCAAGTCCCATTTTGAATTATTTTTTCAAAGAAACACAATATTTATCCGGTAAAGGGGGGATTTGATGCTCCTACCACATCTCACTCTCTCATCCTTTGGTCCGCATTTGTTACATTTTACAGAGGCCTAAGAGTGTGGTTGTTTTCCAGCTTGGAGGAAGCTTCTAAGGACTCAATGCCTTCTACTGATTCTTCTTCATATCTCTCCATTCCAAAGAGGTATGTATTCCTTCTTGTAGTAGTCCTTATGAAACACAACATTGACTAATATCCACCAGTATCATCCCAAAAAAAATTATTCACTAATGTTGTTTAGTACCAGATGGGGTACAGTGATGCTATTCTTTACCAAAATTAGTTTCTATTAAATGTACAACATCAAGAGCCATTGTCCATGAGACTTGTGTTGTATCAAGTCTGGAACTTATGTTGTATTTATAAGTTAAGAGCTTGTGTTGTATCAAGATAGGTTGTTGAGGGTATGAGATATTCTTGTACTATGATCTTGTGTTGTATCCAGGTTAGAGACTTTTGTTGTATCGAGTTCGAACTTATGTTGTATTAAGTTCAGGAGTCTTGTGTTGTATCAATACTGGTCTTTTATCAAGACCATATGACTTTTGTTATTTCAAGTCACAAGGATCTACTATGTGATGTATGGATAGTCATGGTAACCATGTGATATAAGTCTCCTTTAGGGATTAGGCACCCTTAGAGTGATTTACTTTAGCATATGAATATATGACCCCGGGTAATACATATGATCATCGGTTGGAAACTATTCTTCGTAGTATGATATGATAAATATTATTAATTAATTAAGCACTCATGGACCATGAAAAATTAATTAATGATAAATGAGACGAGCATAGAGATAGAGTAAAGATTCAAATTGCATATGTCAGATCTCCAATGAACTCAAATTGCACAAACATCAGTTAAGTCCAAGTTGTGGAAAAAAAGTTTCAGTTAATTAAGGAATCTATTCAATTTATGCAAAGTGGTTGTTGTGGATGCCACTGATTGTGAAGCACTAAAGACATTTAGTTAAAATCCTAACTAATGGTCAAGCAATTAGTTAATCAGTTCACATTCAGTTCAGGTCATTTCAATTACATTCAGTTCAACTCGGTTCAGTTTGGTTACATTCAGTTTTGTTTAGTTCAAATAATTTTAGTTTAGTTCAACTCAGTTCATTTTAGTTACATTCAGTTAGAGGAAGTTAACACCAATGAATTAATGGAGGGCACATATCTTTAGTGTGGGAGATAATTACGAGGTGACAACTTGGCACCAAGTCAAGGAAGGCTCAATAGGTAATGTGTAAAGAGTGTACACAATGTCTATAGTGTTCATAGTGATAAATAGTCATGCAACCATTCGCTACCTTCATTGTATTTCTGAATAAGATTATTATTAGAATGTTATGCTCTTGGAAAGGCTATGATAGTATTCTGTATGATCTTTATTCTCTAGTGTTGCTTAGATATATATTATTAAGCAATATGCAAGTGCTGCAAAATCATTCTCTACCATTATCTATGATACTCAAAGGATTGTTTACTGCATTTTTCATCCTCCATATTTTGGAGGGTTTTCCTAGGGTACACCATGTGTATTATGGATTGAATGAATTGTATGTTTAAATTTTTTATGAGATCTACATGCATTGGATTTGTATATCAAAAATTTTAAAGTTCAAGTATCTTCATATTTTCTCTAACATTGACATGGTATTAGGGAAAGGGTGTGCAAGAGCTTAGTTTTTTGCAAACATTCTAAACCTACGCAATATCTTGAAGTAGTGGCATCAATATTCGTCTGAACGGAAGAACAAATTGAAGGCACAACAAAATTCAACACATGGAAGGTGAGAGTGATCAAAATTCTCGAAGAGCATGATCTTGATTATTTTGTGACTACCGTCATCAAATATCCTACTACAAATGCAGGAATAACCAATTACAAGAATAAACAAGCAAAGGCAAAGAGGATCATATATGACTCTGTGAAGGACAACCTCATGTATGTTATCACACTGTTGGAAAGGGGTTTGGATACAATAGTTGTGCAGCATCGTGGATGCTGCGCAATCTCAAAGACACTATGCAAGTGAAAGATGGCACGCAAGGCGGAAAATAGAATATTTTATATATTTTATGTCACCTTTTGTAGTTTTGGACCACACTTTGTGGATATTGGTCATTATTTTGTAGAATCGGTTAAGAATTAGTTAGAAGTTGTCTAAGTGGACCTTGAATGTAAAGGTGCAAGCCTATAAGTAGATGTTGAATTGCAAATGTTATTAATCAATGTATGAGAGACCTTAGTACCTTTTCGAGTACTTTAGAGATAACTTGCTGAGTTGTGAACTGTTTTGAGTCTGTGATCTATGCAAAATTAATATGACAAGACAGAGGATGATCTGAATTACGGTGTTCTTTTCTTTTTTAATGTTTTACTATTTTTAGCGAATCAATAATGAATGTTATGTGAATCTGCGACATGGATCTATGATGCAATTCTTTCTTGTGTTAAATGATATTATCTGGTTGGATCTGTTTACGCATCAGTATGCTTACTGTAGTTATGATTAAATGATGCGATCTGGTAAAGAATGAGAATGAATGGTTATGTGAATGCATATTTTGAATGATTTGTTAATGTTGCACTAAGTTGATAAGTTGATGTCACATTGTTCTCCCATATTCTGCAGAAACTTGGTTCCGCTCGAACATCTCTGACGAGACTTCATCTACTCTGCGGGTATTGCTGGATAGGGTAAAACATGTCTGGGCTGGTACTCAGGGATATTGCGATGGTTTGGATTTCGATAGAGTGGGAATTGTTGTTGACTGGTTTTGTTGGATGGGTTTGTTTCAATAAATGGTTCTTGTCGGGATATTTTTGCAATTAAGGGAAGGACATGTGGCATCCGACGAGACCAAAAATTCAAGATTGGTTCGACCAGAAGCTGTGAGAATTTGCTGAGAAATAAAATCAGAACCCTGGAATGACAAAGGATACATGGTTGGAAATATACATACATGACGGTCCACATGAGTATTTTTTCTCTGAATTCCTGATCATCTTATATGAGTGGTTGGAGCGATTCACCTATCGCAAGAAAAATCTCCAAGGAGGTAATTCAATGTCTTCGACCCCTGAGTTGATCCAAGAACTGTAGGAAACCGACAACAGAGCATCGTGGGCTATTGAAGTGTGGTTGGACAATATCTGGAAAGGATATATCACTGATTTTGAAATTGATACTACTAAGTCCTACAACAAAGCAGAAAGGGAATTATTCAACAGATCAAGAGGTAGGTTCATATTGTCTTTGTAATAATCAATTAAGATGTTTGTTTGTGAAAAAGGCATACTGAAGATGCACCTCAAGTAGTATAACTCTAGTGTGCAGAGGCTATGGATACCACGAAGAAAGCGGGGAGATGAATGGAAGGATAAGGGGTAGATGGGTGCAAGTTTCGAAGAGACTGTGAGGGAAGCCAAGGAAGAAAGTGGTATTACGAGGGGAGGAGCAAGGTTTCAACAAGAGAAGAGGCAGAGGATAGGGGAAGGTCCTACTATGAGTGAAACACAATACCGCGAAGGAAGATCACATAGGACGAAGCGACCTTACAACGACGAAGAGGATGACCAGACTACGCCCAGGATAGAGGTAAGATCAACCCCTAGCTGCAACATTCCCACACCTCAGTGCACTACACCCCATTCAAGAAGAAACATAAGTTCCACATCAACTTTTTTGACGTGCCTGCAGCATTCTAGTAGTAGATCAACATATGTAGGAAGAAGTACCAAGATGGATGGAAATGAAGCGAAGTTACCCTTATTTCATGGGAATAGGATTGATGATCCAGAACAATATTGGTTCTTGTGTGAGGCAGTATGGACTGTCAGAAAAAATGTAGATGATGAAGTCAAGAAGGGCCAATTGGAAACAACCCTTCGAGTTTGCGCATTGGATTGGTTCCTGAAATTTGTACAATTTCCTACGGGGACTCTGGCGAAGACCTTAGTAGAAGTTAGGAAAGGACTTATTGAAGAATTCAGAAAACCAAAATATGAAGCGTAGTACATTACAGAACTGAAAGAAATTAATTAGTATCCCAATGAGACTGTTTGGGACTTTGATCAAAGATTTAAGACAGTAATGGAAAGGGTCAGTTTTGAGATGAGCGAAATTCAAAATAGGGAATGGTTCATTGCAACATTGTTAACTCATATTAGACTAGCACTAATGTAGCAGAATATTAAGACACATAGAGAGGCTCCGAAGATCACCATGAACCTGGAAGCTTCCCCTGTTGGAGAAAATGTAGTCGGGATGAGCCATATTCAGACACAATCGGAAAACTTGACACTCCATTTGTAAGACATTAAGAAAGGAAAGGAACAACACGAATATCTCTAGTGCACTCGATGTCGTACAGATGGACATACCAAGGATACTTGCCCAGATTTTCAAAACTACCTGTTGTCAGGAGCACCAAACCCTTTGAGTTGTGGCAGTGTACCATGGTGTTGCATTTGTCAAGTATCTGGGCATAGACATGAGGCATGTGGATACATGCAGAAGATGGTGACGAAGCCAACAAACCTATAATGTTCATTTTGTCGATCTTTTAGGAATGAAGATAAAGACTTTTGCACATACGCCCTACTTCAGGAGAGAACATATGAATCATACTATGTGAGGGATAAGTATAGCAACCACAACCGTAGTGGAAGGTGGTGAAACCATCAACTCAACCATAGTATGTACCACCACCATAGATGTAGTTTATACTGCAACAATAGTTTGTGCCATAGCCACAGTATAACCAGATGTAGATGGCTCTACAGTAGCCATAATATGTTCAGTCAACACATTATGTTCAGCAACAGCTGAATCCCCCGCAACATCAAGTAAATAAGTCGTAGTGCTAGCAACAAGGAGGATTTCATGGAGGATTCTAGGGATGAGGAAGAGGCTTTGGTCGAGGAGGAGGCAGAGGTCGCATACCTTTCCAATTTTATAATTGCAGTGTGTTGGGTCATTACTAGAGAAATTTCCCACAGTTGCAATGTTTGTGTACGTATTGTACCATGATTGATCACATTGTTGAGAACTGTCCAAAGTTGATCACGAGATGGCATGACAGAAATGTCCCACAGTTGTAGAATTAGAATCAGTTATAGAACCTGAGTCAGTTGAATTAGAATCAGTTGTAGAATCAAGTGCAAAACCAGAAGAAGTTACAGAATCATAACCAAATTCCAGTTCAAAACCAAATTCCAATCCAGAACCAGAATACAAATCATAACATGAATCAACTTGTGAATCCACTGCTGAAACATAATCAAGGACAAACGCTTGTGACAATATTGGCAGAGCCCAGAATGTAGGATGTTGATGTTGATCTCATCACTCGTGAAGGCGAATCTCCTATAGTAACCTTCCAATCCCATAAAATATCTTACATCTGTCACATTTCTTAGAGTAGGTCAATACATAATGGCCTCAATATTCTTAGGGTCTAAAGATATACCCTAACTTGAGATAATGTGACCCAAATGATGAATCCTATCTTTATAGAAGTCACATTTGCTCAACTTTGCATACAACTTATGCTCCCTGATCAATTGCAATGTCAATATCAAATGTTATTAATTCTCTTCCTCATTCTTAGAATAAATGAGAATGACATCAAGGAAGACAAGAACAAACTTGTCTAGATACTTGCTGAAAACAATATTCATAAGGCACATAAATGTAGCTGGTGCATTTCTGAGACCAAATGGTACCACTACAAAATCATAATGTCCATACATTGTTCTGAAGGTTGTCTTATGAATGTCTTCATCCTTTATTCTTACTTTATGGTAACTAGACCTTAAGTCAATCTTAGAAAATACCTTTGCTCCTCTCATTTGATCAAAGAGGTCATCAATCCTAGGAAAAGGGTATTTATTCTTCAAAGTGACCTTGTTCATTTGTCTGTAATCAATACACAACCTGAGTGTACTGTCTTTTTTCTTCACAAACATAATAGGTGATCCCCAAGGGGACACACTTGGTCTGATATACTTCTTCTCCAACAACTCTTGCAGTTGCATATTTGTTACGGAGCGAAATTCCTATGGCTTGGGGTACCACAACAGACAGCTTGAATCCAGAAATCAGTCCTTTCCAATATGCAATAGAAATTAAATATCTAACACTAAAGGATCAGACCTCATACCTTATTCTGGACGGTTGAAGTAGATCCCTGTTGAGCTTTCCAACTTCATCTTGAATTGATAAATCACTTCCTCAACAACAAGTAAACAAGACAAGCATACTATATATATTGATGTTAGATCTATTCTAGCATATATAATCAACAATGTATAAGCATTTGAAGTCATACATGGATAAAATATTCATTCAAACATACATTATTGGACAGGAAAAGATATTTATATAAATATAAAATTAGAGATTACAATGGATACAACCTCTATCAGCACGTCTGCGAACAGAAGAAACTGAATCTCCCATTTGGGCCTCCACCACCTCAATCCTCCATCTCTCGATAGCAAGCTCACAAGAAAAAGGAAAGCTTAGGAAGAACACAAAAGTGCTCCAAGGGACAAAGGGATGCAAACTCAAGCACAAGTTCTTGCAAAAATGGACTATAGTTTCTTTGCTCCCAATTCTCTCATATGCCTTCAATGTATCCAAGAGTTCCTTATATAGCTTTTCAAAGGGGTAATGAAAGGTTGAATCTGAGTGATCTCAAGGCATATGGAAGGCCAGGAGTCAAGTGAGTTGGATCCATGTCAAGAAAAACTCCAAAAGGATTCGGATTTTGCACACATCCCAATGTACGCATTTTTAGGGGTCAAACCCGTGTATATACGTGATTAGGGGTTTAAAAGTCGCGTATATGAATTTTCGCATGTTTATGGGGATGGTCAAGGAAACATCAAAGGAAAAAAAATGGTCCAAGGGGTCTAAGGAGTCTGTAGAGGGACAGGGGAAGGCCATACAAGTGTGATTCACCTAGAGTGGTAAAATCAGCTATAACAGATGCCCCCTAATGTGTGAGGTCAGAGGGGTCATACGATGGCCGAAATACATTATAAGTCTATTGATGTATTTGTAACTTCGGAATGTATTCATCTATGTATCTTATGTATTGTAACCCGATGTTTATTCCAGGATGTATCTATTATGTAATTGAGTTATATTGTCATGCCCCGATGTTTCGATTGGGAGGATCAATAATGTAAACAAGTCATGTCAAGTCATAGTGAGTAACCCTCCGATTGTCTAAGGGTTAAAGTCCCCCCAGTTCCGGGGCACTAGGGTTATTAGACTCTCCTTGTAGAGGTCGGCCCTAGTAGGGTTTTAGTCATGCTAGGATTAGTATAAATAGAGAACAAGAGTCTATATTTATCACACAACTCATCCACACTCAAGTGTAGCGCATAGTTGAGGAAGGAGAAGTTACTGGGGCTAGTCAAGAAGAAGATTATTGCTATTGGGAGATCACTTACTGTTTTGGGGATTTTACTGTTTTGGTGCTGATTCTATCTATGAGGAATTTGCAGGGTTTTCTCCTTTATGGTTTCCCCAAGGAAAACACTGTGTTCATTGTCTCTTGTGTTTTGATTGATATGCTTGTTATTCTCTTAGTAAATATCCTAACATAATGCTAGCTTAATATTGAAAAACTAACATGGTATCAGAGCTAACCTGAGAAAAAGACACTATGCAGCTGCGGGAACTAGGGATTCCTAGTTTGTGGATCTTCCTCCATATATTTTCAGCAAAATTAAGTTGGAATAACTCTCCTCCTTAGGGTGCATCTTTCCATTGAAGCAGAATCCAATTCTGAGGTTTTTTAGTTTTGGACCTGTCACTACTGTCAGAAATTAGGGATTTTCACAGAAGAGTAATTTTTCAGTGAGCCTAGGCCTAGATTGATCTCCTCCCCAAAATCAAAGTTAGGGACAAATTTCAAAGCATTTGGGTGGACAAAACTATGGAAAAGCAAAAACCTAGTTTTCTCTTGAACCAGCTCTACAGGATTTCAGCTCAAGTTTTAGATCCGACATCTTGAACCTGGTAAGATCTAAAATATTTTGTATTTCCAATTGAGGTTCTCTTCCAGGATTAGAAGTTATCAGCTCCCTCAAGCTTATCATCAAGCTTGGTATGATGAGACATCTTAACTGAGATCCCTGATCCTTGAAGAGAATGAATTAGACTCCTACATTCATGAGGAGGTTCCAGTTCCAGAGGGAGATGAGGCAAAGGCCTTGCATAAGAAGAAGATGGTTATGGAAAAGAGGATCATTACTGATTCTATCAAGGATCACCTTATCCCACAGGTGTCCTCTCTCAAGACACCTAAATCTATGTTTGATGCCCTGACCAAATTGTTTGAAGGGAAGAACATAAACCGAAAGATGACTCTGAGAAATCAACTGAAGAATGTGAAGGTTCAGAATGCAGAAACTATCCAGTCCTACTTCACAAGGGTTTCTCAGATCAAGGAACAATTAGAAGCTGTAGATGAAGAAGTGGAGAATACAGAGATTGTGATGACAACTCTAAATGGCCTTCCTAGGTCATGGGATTCTTTCATTCAAGGAATATGTGCCAGAAAGAAGTTAGTCAAATTCAACAGACTATGGGAAGAATTTTCTCAAGAAGAAGCACAGATAGCAGCCTGAGAAGAGAAGATGGGAAGTGAAGATCAAGCTCTCACAGTTCACTCCAAAAGAGGTAGAAGGAAACCTCATCACTTAAAAGGTAAGAATTCTCATCATAGAGACAACAATAGAAAGGACCCATCTAAATTGAGATGTTATACATGTGATGAGATAGGACACTTTGCAAAAGACTGTCCTAAGAACGAGAGCCAATCTCATAAGAAGAAGGGGAACAAAAGAAGACATCATGCTCATGCTATAGAGGATGATGAAACATCCAAGAAGAGATCTAGATATGAAAGTGAAGATTCTTCAAGCGAGGATGAATATGTTCTGATCTCCGCTCTCACAGGTAACATTTCTCATGGAAGTGATGATTGGCTTATAGACAGTGGGGCTTCCAAACATATGACTGGATTCAAGGAATCCTTTGTGAAACTGTCAGAACATGAATCACCTCACAAGGTGAAGCTAGGAGACGACTACCAATATCCAATAAAAGGTAGTGGGGAATCTTCATATAAGCTAGACTCTGGTAAGTCTCTAACAATGAAAGAATTATTGTTTGTGCTAGGACTCAAGAAGAACCTTCTCTCCATATCAGCATTGGATGCAAAAGGAATGAGGGTTGCATTCATAGATGGTCAAGTCATTATGTGGCCTAGAGGAAAGACTATCAATGTTGCAGTGGTGATTGGAGAAAAAGAAGGAGGTTTGTACAAATTGAAGGGCCATCTAGAACAAGCATTGATCCATGACACAGTAGAGACAAATGAACTTTGGAATAGAATTCTTGTACATGTGCATTACAGAGCACTACCTATTGCAAGAAAAGCTGTGGAAGGTCTTCCAGAATTTCAAGCAAAACATGATGGAGTTTGCAAAGGATGTACGAAAGGGAAGAATACAAAGAAGACATTTTCCAGTAGCGAAAGCAAAGCCAAAGGCATACTAGAAATCATCCACTCTGATGTATGTGGTCCTATGTCATCAAAATCACTAAGCGGGTATGCATACTATGTTTCTTTTATTGATGATTTTTCTAGAAAGACATGGGTCTATTTCATGAAGAACAAAGACGAAGTATTCAGTAAGTTCAAGGAATTAAAATCCTTGATCGAGAACCACACTGAAAATAAGATCAAGAATTTTCGATCAGATAATGGCAGAGAATTCACTTCGAATGAATTCAAAGAGTTGTGCAAAGAATCAGGGATTAAGAGGGAGTTGTCCACTCCTTATAATCCACAACAGAATGGGATTGCAGAATGAAAGAACAGAACTATCATGGAAGCTGCAAGATCCATGCTTCATGATCAAGATCTTCCTATGCATCTGTGGGCGGAAGCTATCAGAACAACGGTGTATGTACAGAACCGTACTCCACATAGAGTACTCGAGAACAAGACTCCTGAATAAGTCTTCTCCAGCAAGAAACCAGAAGTCATCCATCTCAGAATATTTGACTGTCCTGTGTACATACACATTCCAAAAGAGAAGAGAACAAAATTAGATCCTTCAGGAAAGAAGGGCATATTTGTGGGATACTCTGAAAGCTCGAAGGCTTACAGAATCTATTTCCCAGGATACAAGAAGATTGACATTAGTAGGGATGTGACATTTGATGAATACACAGCTTACAACAAATCCAGAAAGAAACCTGATGAAGAAGAAGAAGTACCCAGAATTCATGACACAACCATGAACAAAGAAGATCAAGAAGAAGATCGAGAATTTGAAGAACCACAAAGACCTGTAGATCCACCTCTGGAGAAGAACCCTCATAAGAGGAAATTTGCTTGGGTACGAGAACTTATCCAAGGTGCGAAAAGATATGAGGCTCCAGAAGAGAATCACAGAGAAAGAAAGAGGACCAGATCAAATTCCGGGTATGTAGCCTTACTATGTGATTTCATTGATAAAGAACCTTCCAATTATAAAGAAGAGGCAGAATGGAAAGAATGGAAGGATGCTATGATCGAAGAATATCAATCGATCATGAAGAATGATGTTTGGGATGTTGTCCCAAGACCAGAAGGGAAGTCAGTTGTAACTTCCAAATGGATCTATAAGATCAAGCATGCTGCAGATGGTAGCATTGAAAAATATAAGGCAAGATTTGTAGCTCGGGGATTCTCTCAGAAAGAAGGAATAGACTATGAAGAAACCTTTGCACCTGTAGCCAGATATACTTCCATCAAATCAGTACTTGCTCTGGCTGCAGTAAAGAAATGGAAGATACACCAAATGGATGTCAAGACTGCTTTCTTGAATGGTGTAGTGGAAGAGGAAGTGTATGTAGAATAGCCACTCAGTTTTGAGACACATGACAGGGAGTCTCATGTGTTCAGATTGAAGAAATCCCTGTATGGTTTGAAACAGGCACCTAGGACCTGGTACGGCAGAATTGACAGCTTTCTATCCAGTTTGGGATTTACCAAAAGTAAAGCAGATTCCAACCTTTACTATAAGGTTAAGGATGGCAACCCAGTGATTCTACTACTATATGTAGATGATCTATTTGTGACGGGTACAGATGGGTTGATTGCTGATATGAAGAGAAAGCTTGCTGCTGAGTTCGAAATGAAGGACTTGGGGATGATGCATTACTTTCTAGGTATGGAGGTGTGGCAGAGTACAGATGGAATCTTCCTTGGACAAGGGAAGCATGCAGTAGAGATCCTGAAGAGGTTTGGGATGATGGACTGCAAGGCTATAGCCACACCTATGGCATCGAACCTGAAGCTATTGAGTGATGCTTCATCATAGTTTTTTGATGCTATGATGTATCGTTAGATGGTTGGGTCATTAATGTACCTGACGAACATGAGACTAGACATTTGCTTTGCTGTGAACACCTTAAGCCAGTTCTTGACAGATCCGAGGAGTGTTCACTTGACTGCTGCAAAGCATATTCTGAGGTACCTGAAGGGTACTTTTTATTATGGACTCAAGTATGATGTGAATCAAAAGATTAACCTGGAGGGTTATGTTGATTCATATTGGGCAGGCAGTGCCATTGATAGGGAAAGCACTTCAGGTTGTTGCTTCAGTATGGGATCAGGTGTGATCTCTTGGTTTAGCAAGAAGCAATCCTGTGTGGCACTGAGTACAGCTGAAGCAGAGTATGTTGCAGCTTGTTCAGCTAGTTGTGAGGCAATATGGCTGTGGAAGCTACTGTCTGATATATTTGATCTCCAGTTGGATGCTACTTGTTTGCATTGTGACAACCAGAGTTGCGTGAAGTTGTCGAAGAATCCAGTGTTCCATGACAAGTCGAAGCATATTGAGATCAAGTATCACTATATCAGGGATATGGTGCAAAGGGGAGTAGTGAAGCTCCAGTATGTGGTGACGGAGGAACAGATAGCTAATGTATTGATGAATCCATTGGCTAGGTTGAAGTTCAAGTACTTCAGGGAGAAGCTTGGTGTTCTCCAGATTGAGGTTTCCTCCAAGAGAAAGTGATGAGACCCATAGCCATTCTGACATGGTGATAGGATTGGTTCCTTCCATGGTCAGATGTAAGGGCTGAGACATTCTATCATGGTGATAGGGTTTCTCCCTTCCATGATAGATATGAATGCTGGTCAGTCTATCGAGTAGGACAAATGTAAGGGCAATTGCCATTCTAGGAATGGAGGCACCTGGTCAGTTACTAGGAACACTCAGTCTAGGACTGAGTAGCCATTCTGATGTGATAGAGGGATGTGTTCCCACTTGATTAGATGTAAGGGCTGAACCATTCTGTCATGGCTAAAGGATTAAGTTCCTTCCATGTCATATGTGAGTGTTAGCCATTCCGATGAGCAGGTCGGATGTAAGGGAAACTGCCATTCTCTAGGAGAATGGAGGCACCTGGTCAGTTACCAGGTAGCTCAGTCGAGGAGGACTGGGGGCCATTCTGATATGACTGTAGGATTGGTTCCTACAAGATAATATGTGAGTGTAATTCCTTCCATCATTATGAGCAGGATGTGTTCCCGCCTGGATGGATGTAAGTGCAGAGCCCTTTCATCATTGTGAGCAGGATGTGTTCCCGCCTGGATGAATGTAAGTGCAGAAATATTTCATCACTGTGAGTAGGATGTGTTCCCTCCTGGATGAGAGTCTTTCATCATTGTGAGCAGGATGTGTTCCATCCTGGATGAAAGTGGTAAAATATTCCATCATTGTGAGTAGGATGTGTTCCAGCCTGGATGGAAGTACATAACTCTTCTATCATTGTGAGTAGGATGTGTTCCATCCTGGATGGATGTGAGTACTATGCCTTTCTGACGAGTAGGTCAGATGTAAGTGCTGAATCCCTTTCACAGATGTTAGTGATGTGATGTCCTATCATGCTGGTGAATGTGAGTGATGGGCCTTTCTAATGTGATTATAGGATTGGTTCCTATATGATCAGATGTGAGTGTTGGGCATGCCTTTCTGACGAGTAGGTTAGATGTAAGTGTTGGGCGAAGACCTACATGATGGCTAGGCCTACAACCAGCATGAAAAAGGGATGGCTCTGTATAAATTCCTATGACAAGAATAATCGTGAGATAGCACTAGTGATGATCCAGATCGAGTGATGATTGAGATCCAGTGATGATGATCCAGATCGAGTGATGATTGAGATCCAGTGATGATAGCCAATGATGATCCAGATCGAGTGATGATCGAGATCCAGTGATGATGCCTCATGATGATCTAGATTGAGAGATGATCCAGATCCAGTGATGATGTCCCATGATGATCCAGATTGAGAGATGATCCAGATCCAATGACTTGAAGATGAAGATGACTTGAAGATGAAGATGACTTGAAGATGAAGAAGACTTGATATGCAGATAACGAGATGATCCAGTTGATACAAAGAAGAAGACCAATGCTGAAAATTGAATCGAAAGAATACCTTCCTAGTTAATAGGGAGTGTTGATGTATTTGTAACTTCGGAATGTATTCATCTATGTATCTTATGTATTGTAACCCGATGTTTATTCTGGGATGTATCTATTGTGTAATTGAGTCATATTGTCATGCCCTGATGTTCCGATCGGGAGGATCAATAATGTAAACAAGTCATGTTAAGTCATAGTGAGTAACCCTCTGATTGTCTAAGGGTTAAAGTCCCCACAGTTTCGGGGCACTAGGGTTATTAGACTCTCCTAGTAGAGGTCGGTTTTAGTCATGCTGGGATTAGTATAAATAGAGAATAGGAGTCTCTATTTATCACACAACTCATCCACACTCAAGTGTAGTGCATAGTTGAGGAAGGAGAAGTTACTGGGTTTAGTCAAGAAGAAGATTACTACTGTTGGGAGATAACTTACTGTTTTGGGGCTTTTACTATTTTGGTGTTGATTCTATCTATGAGGAAGTTGCAGGGTTTTCTCCTTTATGGTTTCCCTGAGGAAAACACTGTGTTCATTGTCTCTTGTGTTTTGATTGTTGTGCTTGTTATTCTCTCAGTAAAGATCCTAACATAATGCTAGATTAATATTGAAAAACTAACAAAGTCCATCCTAGAAGTGGAGAGATGAAGGATCCCAAATGGAAGACCAACCACCCAATCAGCATAGTACAATAATACAAATCTGTGCATAACAACAAATACATATAGCAATCCCGGATACATAAGAGTACAATGGCCATGAATAGGCATGATACAAAATATCACATAAGTGGTCATTGCCACGTACAATATACATAGATCAAAATCTCCACAATGAAGATATACAAAGGATCATGATCTCCATAATGGCTGAAGATATATAATGGATCAAGATCTCCATAATAGTTGGAAATGTCTGACATATACTGGAATCAAGTCACGAGAGCTGAAATTTCATGAACACTAACACAATCAAGGAGGTAGCTCATAAGAGATGCCACCAATCTAGAAGGTCTTCTACACAAACTGCTATGAGTACATGTCCTACTATGTGAATAGAGATGTCGAGGTCGAACATAGTAGTCCATTGTCTGATTATCGGTCATTGATGTATACCGTTAACAGACACGAGATCACCCACCAATAATGAAAATGGAAATCAAGGTACTAGAGTGCAAACTAACAAGTGTGAATAGATGTGTTGAGGTCAAACACTTGAGAGGATCCATCGATCAGAGGACATTGATGTATTCCCAAAAACTTTCGATGGCAAGAGAACCTGCCACTGATGACTGCATGTCTCAAGGCACTAAAAAATGACTCTAGATTCCAACCCCAGAATAAATGATCTGAAGTCGATGGGATGAAATCTATTGGAAGGAGGGCATTAAGGCATCCCCCATCCTCCAACATGAGGTACTCAGTAAATCTGTATAATGTGGAAGGACTCGATAATAAGGTGCATGAACCAGTAACTATATCGGGAATGGCCGACATGCAAAGTGAAGATAACTGAGTAATGGCTGACTTAGGTTTCAACTTCCTTTGAACACTAGCATAATGGCATATGGTGACTTTAAACAAAGGCAGCATAGACTTGATATACAAAATTGGTACATCTCTGTGACATAGGAGGAATTAACAGAGGCTCCGTGGGGACTGGAAGCTTAACCAGTCGGTGGAGATAAACTCAGATAAAAAAGTACAGCTCCTAAATTCAAACTACAAACCCAACCAACGGATGTGATCTACAGTGCTCTATTTGAAGGCGACATGACTCAACAGCTACCAAAAGATAACATCTTTCCTTGTCTGGCTTTTTGGTTTTTTTATTTTTTTTGGACTTTCTCAAATATTTCAAAAGCTTGAAAAAGAATAAAACTGCTTTATAGTTACAGACTAGGAGGAGACAAGTGTCATAAGGGCAAACAAACTAGTTCCAAGCAGTGGAACATACCTATGCTCAATGCAAGGATACATGTGTAGGATAGCGACACTCGGGGGAAAATACCCTCCCGGTAAGAATAGGGAATCAAGCTACAAAGGATATATAAAATGGCTCTGCATGGCTAGTCATGAGACAAGCTCGGGCTATATGGCTGAAACTCAATGTCAGGGAAGCCGACGTAAGGCTCAATAAGGCAGGCAAAGCTCATGACAATGCAATTACAACTTGACATAAGGGAGTCCTGAGGAAAATATGCCAGCGAAAGATCAAGAGGAGTATGAGGCTCTTGCAAAATGTCATGGAAATACTATACAATGGACTCCCAACCCTAAGGGACAAAACGTCAGCATGGGCACCAAATGCAAATAAGGTGCTAACTAGGGTACCCATGTAAGGTCAAGCTCTGCCACTCATATCATGCCACTTCTAAAGCAACAAGAAGGTTCCATGACATAACATAGTGGGTTCGTACCTAAGGCTATAATGAAATGGTCATAAGGTCATGCAAAATGCAAATGGTGATGAAACCTAACATATATGCCAGTTTAAACATGATACCTGAAATCGGCATGAACAGGTCAATCCAACGGCTGAAACAACACTCAAAAAGGTCTTTTACATCATAAATTAGTATAAAAATGGTCCAAAAGGATTAGAAATGGTCCAAACTATAGGAAAGGGGGTAAAAATTTGAAAAAATTTGAAAAAATTCTATAAATAGTAAAAAATTCAAAACATAATAAAACATTTGAAATTTTTACCCATTTGAGCTCAGAATTTCAACAACGAATTCTAGGACATCCAACCGGCGGAATCCACTACTGTTTTTTCCAGGTATTTAACCATGCTCTATTCTTCCATTTTGATGCAATTTTTGTCAAATTCCATGGTGATTTTGGATTTCTAGGCCATTCCAAAATAGGTGCTATGGCCCACATAGAAATCGAGGGTTTTTCCGCGTATAGGGCTGGATATACGCGAAAAATGCCCTCACAGTGGTGTATGCGGTCGCGCTTAAAGTTTTTCAAGTGTTCTAATGGGAAAAACTCAAATATTTTGTGCAAGATGGTCTTAGATTGGAGAGAACATGAACATGATGATGTAGAAGAGGTAGTAAGGGCCAATATAATGGCTCAACAAGTGCTACGTGCATGTGGGCTCTACAAATTTTGGTGTCTTGGTGGCTTAAGGGACAAACCAAGACTATTAGAGATGTTGGTGGACTACTGGGATCCAGATTCAGACTTGTTCCAGATAGATGGGATGTCCCCCACCATAGAGGTGGAGGACATATACTTTATTACTCGACTTTCCCAATGGGGGGAAGTAGTGAACCTACATTCTCGCGCGCCCAGGGGTGGCCTGACTATAGATGAGTACATTGTGGTGTACTGTCTAGACACAGAAAAGGTGGGGAGTCAGATCCCAACTAACTCCATACAGGTGATGGGCCTAAAGGCCATCCTACTGACACTTGGCAGGATAGCAGGCTTGGCTTTAGTCCACCAGGCCTCTGATGTTCTATGAAGTGGAGTGCATGAGACCCATGATATATGATTGGAGCACTACACTACTGGGAAACATGAAACATCAGCTCAGTGAGTGTAAGATGGGCAGAGTGCGAAACTTCAGTTTCAGCAACATACTGAGCACGTTTTTCTTTGAGCGTGTTCTAGGATTGAGCCCCAGAGTTGACATTCCTCTACATGGGGTTTGAGATCCATCCCAACGGCATTAGGCATATGCGATGCGTAGACTGGGGAGAGGTAGGGTATCCAAACCCTATCCAGCTAATTTATTTCCGTGGTGGCAAAGACAAATAGTTTCCATCGATGACTACCCGTACGTGGGGATAGATTTCCAGGGGGACCCGGACATGTTGCTACCACCAGGATTAGCATATGGTGACATAGGTGACGAATCTTGACCATATCTTTAAATTTTTGAGTTATTTAATTTTTTTGTGTTTTCTGATTATATGGAATCAAAAATACATGTTTTTGGGTGACAATACATAGTGACATCTACCATATGCATGTAGATGTGGGACCATGGTGGCCTGAAGGCTTCCCTCATCACAGACGGAGGGGAAGAGGAGATGATAACACAGGTGTGGATGCAGAGCGAACGCTCTAGAGAATTCATACCAACTTTGTGAGGCTGACACATAGAGTTACCATGGCGCAAGTCGAGGACTTGCCTGAGGCCATGCAACACCAGGTGGTTTGTGTACCATGAGCATGGGTGTGATTATTTCAATGGCTAGCTAGAGCTGTAGTGACATTCCATGATCACAACCCCCCTCCTCCTCCACAGGCTTAGATACCTGGGAGTGATACATTCTGTATTATCGTGTATTGTATTTTGGTGGCTCGAGAGCACCATTTTTGTATTATGACACTATGTATTACCACATTTTGGATGTATATAAATTTTTTTATGATGATCGGTTTATTTATTTATGTGTAAAAAATTGTGTTTGTGATGAGTTAGCAATCTAACACATAGTTAGCATATGAGTCAACAACTTGATTATTAATTCTTGGAATATGTATGTATGTTATATTGTCAAATTTTCGTTTTAATAACCTCACATGTAAGAATATTTTTAATAATGTCAGATCTCTAACATGGTACAAACCATTAAGCTATGACACTACTAACTCCGAATCAAGACGTACCTCAAGAGAGAGAACGCCATGTAAAATGGCATCTCATAGAAGCTCAATAACGGCACTATATTCATCAACATTGTTTGAATATGGTCGTAAGCATATGCCTCCTAAAGACAATACCTGACCCATAGGAGTATAAATCACCCAAGCAGCAGAGTCTGAGTGTTGAGTGTGATAGCTTGCACCATCCACGAATCCTATAATGGTGGAAGATTCCATTGACATCTACCAAAAGAAACGGAAACTAATCACAAACCCAATCACTATAAGAAAAAGACCTACCTATGCAAAACTATACAATAATATACAATAACCAGCCTTGGCTGAAAATCATGCATAGTATTTTTTGAGATAGAGCCCATTTCTAGGCTCTGCCAAGGTCGTTCCCTCATAATCCACTAACTCATAAGCTCCCTTCTCTAACACACGTTTGACGACGTACGGACCACATGACATGGGGTTAAAATTTCCTTCCCCCAAGGGTTCTTTCGGTTGATCCCATAAAAGGACCAAGTCTCCCCCACTAAACCTCCTTGGACAGACAAACTTATCATACTGGACCTTTACACGACGCTTAGTTACTTCTAGAGCCACCAAGGCATCTCAACATTGCTCATTAAGTTGCTCAAGGTGGACCAAACGCTCCTCCAATGGTGAAGTGTCTGGTAAGAGCTCTATGGCTAGCTTCAAAGAAGGAATCTCGCACTCAACCAATAATACCGACTCCACTTCATGTACAAGTTGATATGGAGAAAAACCCATGGCAGTCTTAATAGTGGTTCTATATGCCCACAAAGTAGGATATAACATAATGTGCCAATTATTCTTTCTTTGTGTGATGGTTCATTGGAGAATGGATTTGAGTGATTTATTCACTACTTCTACCTATCCATTCACTTGAGGGTAGTAAGAGGAGGAATGCTCTTGTTTGTACGCTAAATTTGATGCCAACTCTTCCATCATATGATTTTGAAAGTGTGAGCCATGGTCAGTAACAAGCTCTTTCAAAATCCTGAACCGAGTAATAATCTAGTTGAATATGAAGTGCGCAGCTATCTCACCATCGGATTTAATTGTAGGCATAGCCTCAGCCCATTTCGTGAAGTAATCAATAGTCACTATGATATGATGATGCCCCCCAGCTAAAGCTGGGTTGCAATCCATAAAATCAAGCCCCCACTTAGTGAAGGGACCGACAATGATGATGGGATGTAACAAGGTAGGTTTTGAGTGCATATTATGTGCAAACACCTAGCAAGGGTGGCACCTCTTGACCACATCTACACAATCCTTAAATATTGATCGCCATAAATAACCTGCTCTTAAGATTTTTTGGGCTGTAGAAAGCCCAGATAAATGACTACCACACGCCTCTCCATGGAAATCATTCAGCACTACCTCAGCTTCTTCATGAGTTAAACAATGATGTAAAATGGAATCTAGCCCATGGCGGTATAAAGTGTTATCCACTATGAGGTAATTCTTAGGCATGTGACATAACCGTCATCGTTCATCTCGTGAGAGGTGAGTAGGGACCTTCAATTTTTGTAAATATATAATGATATCCCCATACCATGGGTCTAAAGTTGAGATTAAGAAGATGTGTTCATCGATAAACGTATCTTCACAAACCAACTCCTCGGCCTCGCTTGGGAAATTCGATATAAGCTCTGCAAAAATTAACGATTTCTTCAATTTTTCCGAAACAAATTCGAGGTCGAATTCTTACAGGATGACAATCCATTTATTATATTTTCCCCCAATCATCCTTCAAGTGAGGATGAATTGAAACAGATTGGCATGGGCTACAACCAAGGTCTGGCGAAGGAGAATATAATTTCTCAACCGTTGAAACACATGTACGGTAGCTAAGGAAAGCTTCTCAACATAGGAATAATGAATCTCTACGTCAATGAGATTCTATCTTAGATAATATATGACATGCTCTTGGAGCTCCTCATCCTCTTGAACCAAAACCATACCAATCGTCTCCATGGACGTGGCCACATGGAGTAGAAAATCGTGGCTATAGTCTGGGGGACTAATCACCGGGGCCGATGCTAGGGCTCGCTTGAGCACATCAAAGGACTCCTGGGCTCGCTCATCCCAACAAAAGGTGGTGTCCTTCTTCAAAAGATGCATGAAGCCTCTAGTCAAATTGGAAAAATTGACAATGAATCTCCGTAAGAAGTTTTCCATGCCTTGCAAACATTGAAGATGATGAATATTCTTCGTGGGAGACAATTGAAGTATTGCCTCAACCTTCAAAGGGTCGACTCTTGTACCCTCTTTAGAAACGATGAATCCTAATAAGAAAACTGACTTCACACAAAATATGCACTTGTGAGGATTTAACCTAACCAAATATGGCGACACCTTTCGAATACCGACCTCAAATGATAGGAATGACGCATTCTCATACGAGAATGAGCAACAAGGTCATCCAAAAATACTTTGATAATCGATTTGAGATTGTGGAAAATTAAGGTCGTGGCCTGCCGAAAAGTAGCTCTAGCATTCTCAGGGCTAAAAGGCATTTTTCGATATGCAAAAGTTACCCAAGGAAAAATAAATGCAATTTTATGTTCGTCCTTAGGTTTAATCTGTATTTGATTATATCCGAAAAACCTGTTCATAAAGGAAAAAACCTTGCTACCCGCACACTCATCCAAAATCTGATCAATAAATGGTGTGGGGAAATTGCCCTTAGGATAGGCACAATTCAAATCATGGAAATCAATACATATGCATATCGCTCCCTGCTTCTTGTCAACCGAAACGGGGTTTGAAACCCACTCCGTCAAGGGAATGGGATAGATAAAACCAGCTTTCAACAGTTTCTCTATCTCTGCCTTAATCGTGGGTGCTTTCCTAGGATTCACAGCATGCAAACGTTGTCGAACAGGCTTAGTGTTGGGATAAGTATTAATATCATGTTCAACAATGCGAGGGTCAATACCTGGAATTTCATTGTAAGACCAAGTAAAGATATCACAAGATTATTTAAACAACTCAGTGTATTCTTGAATCTCAGCATGGGAACATTCTTCCCCAATATAGAAATTCTCTGTCCTACCAGGATCGTGAGAGATATTGATAGGAATCATTGGAGATATATTTTCCATGTTCCCATCAACCATCGGACCAGGAGAGCTTAATGGAACCATGGGACTACCAATTCTCTCACTAAGAACCTCTCTAAAGTCCTCATGCTCCAAGCGGTCAAGCTCGGGAAGAAAGTAAGATCTATGATGGAGCTCTTCCCATGGTGGCTCAACTCCCAACATGGCCTCGATAATCACTTCATCTGAAGGAAAAACACTATCAAGGCAGTCGTGCACATGAGAAGACTGTACTGCCCATGCAGGTAGCACATATGGGTCCTCCTCCTTCGTCCGTGAAGAGGAAGGACTAGGCTCTGCAACACACTCCAGATTAGCTTGATAAGCTATCATAGTTGCAGGCAATGGCATGTCCATCACAATGGGCTCACTCAAAGTATTCGGTGTAGGAAGAATCCAAGGATCTTCCATATGACTCGTGCAAAAAGACACCAATCTTATAGATGTCGAAGCCTCACTGGAACTAGATCCTATTATAAGGATAGGTGCAGGACAACTAAAACTTCCCATGAGGGATGGATACATGCCTACACCCACACTCCCAGTTTCCGGCTAAGAGTGCTCTACGATTGGGATCGAAGCTCCCAAAGATGCACTAATTGACGGATTCTTGAATGACATTTGATCAATCATAACTATCTTCCCATTAAATGGAAATCATACAATGTGAAATAGGGAAGAAGCTACGGCTTGCATACTGTACATCCAATTCCTACCCAACAAGAGATTGTAGTCAAGGGGCGCACCAACCACCTTGACCTCTATCACAATAGTCTTCCCTCCCAAACAGACCTTAAGGGAAGGGAGAATCCCGTGCAGCCTAAATGATCTCCCATCAAACGCAGTTAACATGGTCACAGACTTAGACAACTCAGGGGAACCTAAACCCTTCCAACATGATAAAGACATCACAGAAGCAGCAACACCTTCGTCAATCACAGTGCGCTTGATGGTCATGTTAAGAAGTTCTACGTGAATCAAAAGAGACACATAGTAAGGTAAGTGAGGTTGAATTCCTGTGGTTTCAAATTTAACCACGGAGGAAGAATTATCATCAATCACACCAAGGGAAGAAAGCAAAGCCTTCCTTTGCGAAGGACAACTCTGAAGTACTTCTAGTGCAGACATCGCATAAGGAGTGTGGGCCAAATCCTCGACAACAGAATAGTTTTGGGTGGCTCGGGCATTAGGATTGTGCCCTGAACACTTCAGGACTCCCTTAGGAATGCGAGGTGCAGCTTCAGGTTTGTCACCAGGTTTTTCAATATGCAAAGGGGTCCCTGGTGGATCAGGCTCCTTTCTTGGGCTCGGTTGTGACGAACCATAGTCCTTTGCATGGGTCACAACCTTTGTAGCATGTACCATGTTAATGAAACCATGACCACTACCCTCCGACGGATCTTGATCACCACCAGAATGATCATGGGTCCTCGAGTTCATATTTTGATTATGAGGTAAAGGGTTAGTCAGCACAGCTGGGCCCTGTGCTAAGAATCTCGAGGCTTCATCAATACGAGGTCACAAGTAAGTGAGGTGATCTTCCTTACACAAATTGCAAGGAAATTTAACCTTACGTTTCGCTTTCTTGTCCCCCCAGCATCACGGGAATTATTTCCATTATTATTAGCATTTTCATTCCTATTCCCATCCTTACAATTGTTCTTACCCTTCTTTTTATTTTGTCCGGGCTACTGGTTACCCTTATGGTCTGACGATTGCACTGAAAGCACACTCGCCGTTTGGGTGGGTTGGGATGAAGCCGTGTCTTGTCTCGAAGCAGATTGGTTGATCGACAATTGACTGACATGTTTCGGCATGTGGTACAGGTTTAACTTTGGGGTCGAAACTAGAACGCAAAGCATTGGGAATGATCTCATATAACAAACCAGATTGAGCATAAATCAAATCCAGTTCCTGCACCCTAAAAATGGATTCTTCCTCATTTTTCACTACGGATGTAGAAACATCCTTCGCTATATAAGGCAATAACGACTTAAGGAACCATTCGAGGAGGAATTTCGACTGTATAAAAGCTTTAATCAACCTCTTCCGTCTATGCCACTCTTGGATATGATCCGAGATATGTGTGGCTTTATCCTGCCGAAATGTTGACAAGAGTTCAGTACCAATGTCATAATGCACTCGTAGCTGGAAGTGGTTAAGAAAAGTCATCGCTAAGTCATCGAACAAACCGAATGCCCCCCTAGGTAGCTCTATATACCATTTCGCGGAAAGCCCTGTAAGGGTGCATTGAAATAGCCTTAAATGGATTGAGTCCTAGTGTAAGGAATTTGAAGAGAACCATAGGTGAAAGGTAGTAACATGTTCTCTCGGATCCTCTCCCGGTTTGCCCTTGAATTTGGGTATGTCTGAGGGAATCTTAGTAGGGATAGCCAACCAAGTCGGGTCATGAGCTACAGGATCGTTCGTCAATCTCAACAAGTCAGGAAGATTCAGCGTTGCGAGGAAAGGGAGCCTAGGATTATTAGATCGATGGACCGCTCCCTAATAGTTTTGATTCACATAGGTCTAATTACCATAACCACCATGGCCTTGGCCATAGTGCCCTCCTCCCATTTGACCCGTATAGGGTGGCATGGAAGCACCATAGTGTGGTGTACCTTGACTATTTGGAGCTACAAAGCTGTAATTTGGAGAGTAAGCAGGTTGTTGATACTCGCACCCATAAGGTGAAGAACCCTGTCCATACTATGTCCCATAATAAGGTCCACAAGTCATCCCATGAGATGCCCCATGAGACACTCTGTAAGTAGGACTATATGCTCTGGAAGTAGGAATATACATTCCAGAAGTAGGAATATACACTCCGGAAGTAGCCATAGGACCTCTAGAAGTATGAACATGACCTCCCGATACAATAGGCGGTGCATGAACTTGAGACACAATTGGTCGAGTAACCGCAGTATGGACATGACTCGTAGCAACGTTTCGGCCCGAAGGACCACGTGAATGAGGTGGAGGGTGAACATTCGAAGAATTAGGGATAGAGGATGAAGGGACCTGCGTAATTATGTACGTGTTATTCCCTATAGTCATTTGTCTTGGATCTGGTATCCTAATAGGATCACTAACCCTAGACCTAGGAGGAATATGTGATGTAGCTTTCACTGCCGGGATGGAAGGTGCAATGTGACTTGTGCTCCCAAACCTCTCCGCATGGTAAGGAATGAGAGTGTCCCCAGGCATAGTGTTAGGCTCAAACTCAGACTCGACATGGAATGCCAAATCATGTGTGGGAAAACCAGACATACCATAATTACCATAACTAGTGTTTGCAAGTTCAAAATGAGTCTCATCATCCTCCGACATTCCATACCAGTGATGCGTCAATGGGGAATCAACCCTAGAGTAAGTAGGTATATCATGAAAAGTTCCTATCTCAAAAATCACAGGACCTAACTCAGTCAAATCAAGTGAAGGATCATAGTTAGGAGTAAACTCCCCATATTCCACATTAATGGGAGAAGGTGGTTCAAGAATACCTTCTATATGGTCTCCCATCGTGTGTGAATCAATGTGCAAAGTAGTCCGCCTGGACTGTCTATTTCTCTCTCCAAAAGGAGGAGGAGATGTAGAAGGTGGAAGTCCTGCTAAATGATGAGAATGGCGAGGAACCGCACCCAAATTCACAATGACTCAAAAAATATAAAAGACTCTCTATCTACACAAACCCTAGGCAAGCTAACGTGCACAGAGCAATCACCAATAAAATCTAAATCCAACCACAAGCAATCAAGGGTAGGATAAGTGAGCTCCCGAATGAAGTAGGTATGTCTCACCTAGGAGAGGCTTGAGACTCCCATACACAACAAGCGGAGGTACGTAACCAATTATTGTGGCCCTCAGCTTCAACGCGTAAAGCAACTATGCTATCTGAACCCACCCTAGCCGGGACACCCGCAGAATAACCCTTGTAGAGTACCCCATCAATATCCTAGGTAAGGCCACTAAGTCACCTCAATATAATCAATGCTCAGGCGGACAGTCACAGGCGGGATTGACCGTATGGGTAGGGTAGCAAAGCCTGAAACTCTCGAAAGAGCCCCTAGATACGAATACAATCCTAGAAATATCTCTGGTGCTACTCAGTTATGACTAGGGGTCATCCCAATCAATAACCGCTCACACTGCCTCGTGCTTAACTCCCTTTTGAGAGGAGGATCCTCAGAAACACTAGTTATACCAAGGAATTTCACACACTCACCTGGACAGACACATACATGTTGTTGTTTAGTGGTCTTGGATAATTTACTCACAATGAACTATTCCAAGACCCTAAAGCCTAATCTTGTTGGCGAACCCTATCAAATAAAATAGTGTAGTTCGTTTTAGTTTAAGCGTTGATTTTAATTGGATTTATTACTCAAAAGAGGTATATGGCCGTGCAACTAATGGCGTTATGACACAACATGAAGTAAAATGCACACCTAATAATCAATGCAAATGCATTGTGTCCATGAAAAACAAGGTATGCTACTATGTGCAATGCACAATTTTCTTCAAATGATAAATGCAAGCTTTCCTATATGAAATCCTGACTAATACTCCAAAGCAAATCTAGTGCAAGTACTATGCAGTATGCAAGATGCAATGCATAATGATAAGCAAATATTTTTGGATTTTTTGAAATAAAAATGAGATACAAAAGCAAAAGAATAGTTCTACAACCCATAGACTCTGCAAGCACATTCAAACAACACTCAAGCAAAGTACTAAGGTAAAAGAAATCTAATGCACTAATCCCAAAACAAAAAATTGAAAATGAAATGACAAGAACATTCTTCAAAAAAGAAATTTTACCCTAAAAAAATGTCTCTGGTCAGAAACAAGGATGTATACAGACTCTAGCAGTATCAAAGAAGACTCAACAATCATCACAATTCACACAGCAACAATCCATCCTCCTCTAGAAGGAAAAACTAAGGGCATACGCGACTGTTAGCAGTAAACCCGCATGTATATGTAGAAATAGCAGTGTAACCTGCTTATATACGCGAGTGCGAGTTAAAAACTCACGTACAGGAAGAAAGGTGTATAAAAATACAGCCAAACAGACAGGCTGAGACAAAATTCACACCAATCAAATACTACTAGGAAAACATGCCCCTAGACCCGACACAGAAACAAGAGAAAAATAGCAATTCAAAGTCATTGAATGTCGATAGAAAACCCCCAAAAGACAACTACTAGGAACTCCCCAACGGAGTCACCAATTCTGTTATGGAGATAAATTCCTATGGCTTGGGGTACCACAACAGACAGCTTGACTCCAGAAATCAATCCTTTCCAATATGCAATAGAAATTAAAGATCTAACACTAAAGGATCAGACCTCGTACCTTATTCCATACAATTGAAGTAGATCCCCATTGAGCTTCCCAACTTCATCTTGAATTGATAAATCACTTCCTCAACAACAAGTAAACAAGACAAGCATACTATATATATTGATGTTAGATCTATTCTAGCATATATAATCAACAATGTATAAGCATTTGAAGTCATCCATGGATAAAATATTCATTCAAACATACATTATTGGATAGGAAAAGATATTTCTATTAATATAAAAACAGAGATTACAATGGATACAACCTCTGTCGACACATCTGCGAACCAGAGAAACTGAATCCCCCACTCGGGCCTCCACCACCTCAATCCTCCATATATCGATAGCAAGCTCACAAGCAAAAGGCAAGCCTGGGAAGAACACAAAAGTGCTTTAAGGGACAAAGGGATGTAGACTCAAGCACAAGTTCCAGCAACAATGGACTATAGTTTCTTTGCTCTCAATTCTCTCATATTCCTTCAATGTATCCAAGAGTTCCTTATATAGATTTTCAAAGGGGTAATGAAAGGTCGAATACGAGCGATCTCAAGGAATATGGAAGGCCAGGAGTCAAGTGATTCAGATCCATGTCAAGGAAAACTCCAAAAGGATTTGGATTTTGCACACATCTCGATGTACATAGTTTTAGGGGTCAAACCCACATATATACGCGATTAGGGGTTGAAAAGTCGCATATATGAATTTTCACATGTTTATGGGGATGGTCAAGGAAACATCAAAGGACAAAAAATGGTCCAAGGGGTCTAAAGAGTCTGCAGAGGGATAGGGGAAGGCCATACAAGTGTGATTCACCTGGAGTGGTAAAATCAGCGATAACAATATTCATCTCAAGCATCTCTGGTGTACTCATCGTGTAGGGTGTCTTGGACACAGGTGCTTCTCTTGGCACAAGTTCAATTGTGAAGTCAATGTCCCTCTTTGGAGGAACCCCTGGAATCTCGCCAGGAAAAACATCCCTAAATTCTTGCAACACATGAAAATATTCCAACCTAGGAGTTTCATTCTCTGCTTCCTCCACAACATGGGATGCATACACTCTGCAACCCTTCCTACAGAACTTCTTCAGTTGCATGGTTGAAATATGCCTAATAGAAATCACCTTTGGAATTCCTTTCACAACTCTCAAGTTTCCTTCTTCATATATGCACTCACAAGTATTGCTTTAACATTCAAGATTTACTCTATGTGCTTCCACCCAATCCATCCCAATGAGAACATCATAGGAACCAAGTGGTAGAATATTCATATCTGCATAAGTGACCAATCCATCCATAACCAAGGGAAATTTCTCTACCACTTCACTAGCCTTCCTCTAAGTTCCAGTGGATAGCTGAACTAACCATGACTTGCTATGCTTTAACTTCTTAAAATAAAAAATATCAACAACTCTAGGATTAATATAACTGTGAGTAGATCTAGGGTCAATTAAAATAGAAACAGATTGCTTAGCAATCTTACCTGTAACTTCAACCACAGTTGATTGATGGTATGCATGGTGGTTCTCCAAAGCTACATAAATCAGGGGGACAGTCCTTGCAACCTGACCCACTATTCCAGCTTCTTGAGTGATGTAAGTTGGCCTTACATTCCATTCTCAAGTGTACAACACCTGCGTAGATGTGGTCCTCCACACTTCCAACATTGGATAGGCTCCCTTTTCTGTTGTGGATCTCTTGGATTTTCTCCCATCACTCTAGCTAGCTTACCCACAACTTGTGATGGATGCTTCTGCTGATTCTTGAAGTTAGAAGGTCTGAAACCTTTCTTCCTTTGGTCAGACTTCTCATTTCTCTTCTCCTTTGTTACCTTTTGGTAATCAAGTTTTCCCTTGCTTTTCTCATAGCAATGTTTAGCTTTCATGATGGCCTCTTCTAGAGTTCTAGGCTCATAAAACTCGATTTCGTCTCTGTATGCTTGTGGTAGCCCACTCAAAAAAAGTTGGATTTTCACTTTGTCATCCCTAATATACCTGACATACCTTAACAGTTCCAAGAACTTATTCGCATAATCTTCCATGGCATACTACCCCAATATCATCTCATGGAATTCCTTGATCTTATCATCATAGTACATGTCAGAGAGGTACTTTTTCCTGAAGTATTTATTGAACTTTTCCCAAGTGATATTCCTTTCAATGATATTCTTTACCTATCAGTGGTGTTCCCACCAAATGGATGCTCTTCCATTCATGTGGAATATGGAAACCCTAGCTTTCATATTTCTTGAATAGTCTTGGAATTGAAAATTTTTCCTCATCCTAAGGAGCCAAGCTTCAGCTTCCTGACCAGTCTTTGTCTCACCATTAAAGGTAGGAAGCCTTGCCTTTTTAAACTCATCACGTGATTTGTTTCTATAATGCCTCCTCTTTTCTCTATGAGATGAAGAGCTAGATCCTCCAGTGGATCCTTCAGAGTCAGAAGACACACTAGAATACCTCTCCCTTCTTCTAGCACTGATTTTGTTTCCTTCTGTTTTCTCTGTACGATGCCCCGAGCTCATCCGCCTTTGGATGTCTATTAAGTTTTGCAACATGGTGGCATTCAAATGATGCTGCTCTTCCTGAGATTTAATCAAGCATCTCATGGTGGTTGCAATCTCTGGTGGCGTCTCTTGAAATCTCCTTCCATTAGACTATGTATCTCGTTTCCAACTCGGATGTTTTCCCCCACAGCATCTTCCTCATGCTCATAGGGATTCCATGCATCATGCTTTTCATAGTTTCTCATGGTTGAACCAAAAACCCACTTTTTCAATGTGCACTATGAATCTCCAAAATGTGTTAACACATCATTTGTTAGATGCATAATCAAATTAGAAGTAAAAACCATTTACCGATAGCTCTGTTAACTATTCAAATTGGCCCATCAAGGCCCAATTATATAACCATAAGCTCTGATACCATAATGTAACGTCCTCATACCCAATAATGCAGATAATTTAAAAAAATTACTTCAAGAACCTTTATTCTCATTTGAAACACAGGGCATGGACGTTAACACACATTTCAACCTTCATTCCCAAGCTTAGAAACCACTGTAACAGTCATTTCACCCTTGACAGGTCCATTCTGTTACTAGAATGATCATTTCCACACTTGACCTGTCTCTTCCTCACCTTTTCTTCTGCCTTCCATTTAAACACTTAAACACTCTTCTGCTTTCTGCCTTCTGTACTTCCGCTTTCCTCCTTCCGCACTTCGGAACACAAGAATAAAAAACTCAATGTGCAACGGATCAATTAACGGCTCTTTTGCCTTCTTCCTTCTACACTTCAAAACTTCGGAACTTGAAAAATGAAACATCATGTGCGAAGGAACGTTTGACGGCCTTTCCATCTTCCTCCTTCTGCACTTCCGCTTTCGCACTTCAGAGCTCAAAAATCGGAAAACTCAAATGTGCAAAGGAACGCTTGATGACCTTTCCGCCTTCTGCCTTTTGCACTTTGGAACTTATAAATAAGAAACACCATGTGTGAAGGAATCTTCGACGAACTTTCCTCCTTCCGCCTTCTGCACTTCCGCTTTCCTCCTTCCGCACTTCAAAACTTGGAAATCGGAAACATAACTCTCGACGGAGTCTTTCAACCACCATTCCGCCTTCTGTACTTTAGAACTCGAAAGTAAAAAAACTATCAAATGAAGGAACATCTATCCTTGTTTCCACCTTCCACATTCTGCCTTTCCGCCCACCAATGCAGAAATAGGGAATCGGAAGACCAAATATTTACCTTAACCTTTTTCTAGATTTCCACCTTCCGCCTTCTGTCTTCCGCAGGCGGATCCCGGAAGTCAGAAAACTGATCACTTTCTTCTTTATCTTTTCTCCTGATTTCCACCTTGCGCCTTCCGCAGGCGGATCCCAGAAGTCAAAATCCCACATTCTTCTTTGATAAAACTTATGTCTCCTGCCTCCAACACTCTTCCTTTTACCTTTGCTTCAGAACTTGGAAATTGGGAGAATGAATTTTGACCTTAACCTTTTTCTTCTCTTTCAATTTCTGCTTTCCGACCTCGTACTTCAAAAATTGAAAAACACAATTTTGCTTGTATTTAAACTTCTTTCTCCTACCTCCCGCATTTCACCTTCTGTTATGGATCCTGAGGTGTGGAAACACCATAATCTGTGATGTCCAACCTTCCCTTTTCTGGTTTTTTCCTTCCATGGGCGGATTCCAAGGGGTGGAAACACTAAGTCAAATGCATTCTGACTCTGTAAGAGGCTTCCATCCTCCATGGACTTAGGCAAAAATGCACAAATCATACAAGGCATGTACATAAGTAAAATGCAGGAAAACATAACAAAAGTAAACCTCTACTTAATCATCAGTAAGCATTCAACATGAATATAGAATTTCATAGACAAATACATGGAAGAAACAAGCATACCAGAGATACTTATCTTGATAATTAAGTTGTCCCACAACTAGCTAGGTGATTGCAACGTTCCACCCAAACATAGGCCAGTGTGTTCATTAATCTCTCAACACACTGCTACCCCTGATGTCGGCATGATTTCAACAAGGAACTAGGGAAACAATAGGATTATACATAGCCTGACCAGAGCACACACACACACACAGTCAATCCAACCTTCATTTGGGTTTATCAGATTGTCCAGCCAATCCAACACCAAGTTGGGTTTATCAGGTTGCAGGCTTACAAGCCAAACAATGCTGAGTTTATCAGGCTTACTCGGCCAAGCCAGCATGCAGTTGGGTTTATAATACTATTCACAGTTAATCCAACTTCCAAAATAAGGATCAACCAAGCCACAGATGGGTTTATCAGGTACTCATCCAACTTCCAAACCATCATTCACAATGGGTTTATTAGAATGTCTATCCAAGGATTGCATGTGGCCAAAACACACAGGACATAGCCAAGCCAATAGATGGGTTTATCAGGATTACTCAGCCAATCCAGTATACATTTGGGTTTATCATACTATTCACTGTCAAGCCAACTTACAAAATAAGGATCAACCAATCCACATATGGGTTTATCATGCACTCATCCAAGCCATAATTCACAGTGGGTTTATAAGACTTTCCAACAAAGGATTGCACATGGTCAAAACACAACACGACACAACCAAGCCAACAGATGTGTTTATCAGGATGCAGGCTTACAATCCAAACAATTCTAGGTTTATCAGGCTTACTCAGTCAAGCCAACATACACTTGGGTTTATCAGACTATTCATAATCAATCCAACTTCCAAAATAAGGATCATCCAAGACACATATGGGTTTATTAGGCACTCAACCAAGCCATCATTCACAATGGGTTTATCAGGCTTACATTCACTCAAAAAAATAAGGAGACCACCTCCAATCTCTGCACGGTTGAGGACGATAAACAACAGGTTAACAAATCCAAAACAAAACATGGTTCTTCCAGTAGGATGAAGGCACCTCCCATGAAAAGAATGGATCAAAAACTAATGAATGACCACGACGCTTCCCCAACAACAAAACCATCCACGCATCTGGGAGAAAGGAAGGATTGGGCATGCACCACACGGTTACTTGCTGCAGAAGAAAGAATGTGGCCTCCCAGGCTGTAGACCTGTAGGCTTGCTTAGACAAGCAATCAGACTTCCATGCCTTTCTTTGCCTAAGGCATTAACTACCTCAACCAAATCCTGGAAGGAATTGATGATTGATGACAGAGGACAAAAGTGGTTGAGGGTTCATGGGTTTCCCCATTGACATCTAGTCACATCCTATTGGCTCAGGGGGTTTGAATAACTCCCCACCCTATCCCTTGTGGAATCATGTCCCCATCCCTTTAACTTTTGCAATCCCATAGATAGCTGTGGTATTATATTAATTTGTACATTTACATGATATATCAAAATGTTCTATGCTTGACTTAGCACCAAAACCATAGGTATTAACCTTGATCACATATGCACCAGATACTGGATCAATGGGAGGGCATTGGCCTTGAGATCTGTTAACACCTCTACCTAGCAGAGGGTTGAAAGACCATGGTAAAGAGGAAATAATGGTTACTTGAAAACTTTGGTTAAATATAATGGTGTGAAAGTATGATAAGGGGCGCGTAAGCAACAAATTATCATATGATCCAACGGTGTGGAGCAAGGAAATGTAGATCGATGGCGTATGATGTACCCGCTCTATGAAGATGCACGGATGATAAGGATATATGGAGAATAATTGACAAGATACAAAGATCAACAGCCATAAATCTAGCTCGATGGAATCTATGATCAACGTGAAGTCCGCTCTGTAAACTTGCACATTCGATAAAATGAAGGAGCTCAGTGGAATGAGTACGTGTAGGCTCATCCGGCGACTAGAAAATAAAGGAAAAATGAATTGACGGTCGTTAACGGATCCGGAGGATGGAGTTGCACGATGATTGGAGGCGAAAAGTGGTAGCGGAATGGAAACCACGGTACATGCGGCAGTTTGTGGTGCATTCCACGGGGAAAAGCAGTTTGGGGAAAACCACTAAAGGGGGCCTCCGGAGTGGGATCCTATATAAGTAGAGTTGACTTGTTTGAAGAACTATTTTTTATTACGCCAGACGAATGAAAAATACTGCTTGCTCACCACCCTTTAATAGTCAACCTCGAATATATGCGGCCACAGTAACAGGTAAGTCCTGGATACCCAAAATTCATCCACTGAATTACCATTGTTGTCTGTATTATGGATAAAGGGAAAGGTTTACAAGGGTTTAACCGCATTCTAGACGAGAGAGAAGAATACTTGGTTGATAGGGATAGAGGAGTGTATGATCCTTTCTTGTCTGTGTATGTTATCAAATAAAAGTTATGGCGATACAATTCGCAGGGAAATGACATTTTAAATGCTTGTAAATCGTTTTTGTATCATTTTGCTGTTGAACAGAACTTGCATTTTCCCAAGTTTGCCGAGTGGTGTGCAGTTAACTATTCTTCTTCTAAGAGGGTTATTGTAAGTCATTCTACATCTAGGATACTTGTAAAATTGATGCAAAGGCCATCCGTGAAAACCTAAACTTGCCCGACAACTACCCCGAGAGTTGTGAGTCTGTAAATGAATCCGTTTTAGCTGAAGTGTATAAAAATTGCAAAATTGAGGTTCGTTGTAAATTCTTGTAAAGCATTCTCAACGAGGGTTAGTCACAATATGGTCTTTTTTTGCCATATCATGTCCACATTTTCAGAGATGAAGTTCAATTAGTGGTGTCTTTACTCAGTCAGGTCTTAGGTCTAGATGATGACTGTCATGTCAATGAAGTCATTTTGGGCTTCTTATTAAAAATGAGTTCAATGAGTTCTGAGTCTCAGTTAGTTCATGTCTTCAGTTTAGATGAGTACCTAGCTGAAGCTATACATCTCCAATTGAGTGAGTTTCCAAAAGTTAGGTTTTTCAAGTTTCAAACCTATTTACTGAACATGTTACTATGTTCGAATGTCACCGAATTGCAGTTCTTAAGTACCATATTCTCTTCAGATTTGCCCAAGAAAATCAACATGTTTGAATTTGAAAATTCTATCATGTCAGAAATATACAAGATGTTGTTTGATGAAGTGCTACCCCGAGAATTGGAAGAAATGAAAAGCATGATGCAATCCTCACCTGAGGATAGCGTCGAAGATTGGTTCCTGTATAAGGAATTTACCATTTTGATAATATATGATTTTACTAGAGAACCCTATAGACTGCCTGCTTTCCTTACTCCCAGGATTTTTGCATTGGAGTATATGAGACAGAGATTTCATGCAGAGGAGGAACATTTTGGGGCCTTCAAGAAATCTTCCAATATCAAGTTCCCTCTTAAAGTTGGTTCTTTTATTTTTAAAAACAAGGGTGCCTTAGTGTTTATAGAGAAATTGTTGGAAAACATGGACTTTCAAAGGGAGAAAAGGGTAAATTATGATCCCTATCATATAATTTCCCTGAGAAAACAGGCAAATAAAAATAAGCCATTTGACCACCAAGTTGTTGAAGGTCTGAATGAAGTATCCAATTTGTTTCACTTTATGGAAATTCCAGGATCTGATGAAAATACAAGCAGTAGACTGGTTGTAATATCTCAAATGACATATGGTTCTAATATTTTGGTTAAAAGAAGTCTTTCGGAAGTTGAAAGTATGGAAGTAGATGAAGGCAGTCCCCATAAAAAGGCCAAGTTGTCTCAAGAGGATAAAATTTTAAGTGAAGTTATTTTAGATGATTTGAAAAGAGTTGCTTTGGTTCCCGTGAAATCTATACATGTGAGTCAATTTTCCTTTGAGAGTGTAGATAATACAAAATCAGGCCCAGTTTGCAAGTCTAAAGAAGAGCTCATGACTAGTTATATGGAGAAACAAAAGCAGTCCCTAGAAGAAACAAGGAATCTACTACCACGGGTGCGAAGTCTAAATAATCCAAAGACTTCCTTGATTTCTGCTCGGGACTCAGAAAGAAATACTTTTAAATTGGCCATGGTGAGTGATAAGAAAGTGTCAAAAATGAAAGTGATATTAGACAAAATCAGTGTGCCAGATAAAATACAGTTACACAAACAGACGGGAGACATTATTTATTCAGATTTATTGCATGCTATGGTAAGGATTAATAAGTTACAAACTTTGGTTGATAAATTGGAAGTCCAGTTAAAACATGAGAAGGTTGATAACAAGGCCAATTTCATTCAAATAAAAAAGTTGCAAGCTGATATCATAAGCTCAGGAAATGAATCAGGTAGCACCCAGGCCATTAGAAGACTCCTAGAAGAAAAAGATAACGCCCTCCAGGTATTGAAGAAAAGGCTAAAGATCCCAAGTACAGAACATGTTCAATCATCTGAATTATTAGCATTACAAGAGGAAAAGGACAGGATGTATCAGGACACGATGGAGTATAAAGGTAAGACCGTGAAGTTGCAAGAAGAAAGAGACAAATGGGAAACGGAGCGAAGTGAGCTAATAGCACAAATTTCACGGCTGAAAAGGGATCAAAATGAAGAAAAAGAAATCATGGAGGAACTAATGAGCCAAACTCCCACTGATGAGGAATTAACTATTGTGAATATTGAAAAACCATTAAATGACTTTTCCACCGATGACCTACTAGTGCCCATGTCCCAAGTCAGCTTAAAAGATGAAGAGATAAGATAGTTAAAAGAGGAAAATGAAAAAATCAAATCTAAGCTAGCCAAAGTGACTGAAAGTAAGAATAAGGTATTACAAGATAAAAGTCAATTATAGAAGAAATTTAATGAATTGAAAGAAAGGAACATAGGAAGGGGCCCTCTCCAGGGGGATAAACACATAATTTGGGATACATTATCCATGGAAATCACTAAATTCAGGCATTAGTGATTTCCAATCAAAGACTGAAGTTAGTAAATGAAACCATGGAGATAAAACCCCTTGGCACAACTCATAATGCATTAAATTTTTTAAATTCATTAACATATCAAGAATTGCAAGATATAGGAGTCAAAGACAGAGTGACAATGGTACTGTGGTAAAAAAGGTTTATTCATAAACACCATCTAATGAAGACAGTACAAGACAAGGCTCATGAAATGAGCTCACGTATTAATGATTTCAGACAGGTTTTTAAAGAATTATTTGAAGATGGCCTTCCTTCCTTTTGGGACGAGGAAGGACGACTGTTTTCTCAAGAGCATTATCACAGCATGTTGGTGCAAAGCCATATGGATCACTCTAAATTTGATCACTTGGTAAAGGGGCTAATGGGAAAGGTCATCGTAGATAAGCTGACAGAGGATTTTGAAATATTACAGAAATTTTTGATCATCAGGGGAGGGTTTCCTACTATGTCTTATGAAGCCTACATGGAGCTGGAGGTGTCTATTCGGGAAATGATTGAGTATGATATTCCCAGTGCGAAGCAATGGAGAGCCATAGAAAGATTTGGAAAGACAAAGTACATCCTTCATTCATAAAAACAGGTGTTGCACGCTGAGGAGCTGCATGGACGGGCCTTGTTACTGAGTTGATTTTAATTTAATGATCTGTTAGGATCGAAGCTAGTAGTTTATTCCTAGTAGTTAGGAATATAGTTACAAGACTTTGATTAAGCAGGTTATTCAGTGATAAATATTCTTGAAAGAAGAAATCATTTTATGTATATAATTGCATTTACTTTATGTGATGGGGGTTGGAACCCATCTTGTTGTTGAATGTTCTTTTGAAGACATATATTTTTGAATAATGGAGTTGAATGTGTGGGGGTTACCAGAGATTTCTGCGCTATTTACATTACATTCTGTGTTTCTTTTCCTTTGTGATTGTCTTTTCCCAGTGTTACACTCCATTTTGTTTTCTTCATATCTGAAACATAGTGTTGAATGGTTAGAATTCATATTGGTTATGCTCTGATCATCGTTTCAGATATTTTATAAACGTTTTTGCTAAATTTAATATAGAACTCATCTCCTGATGCTATGTATTGATGGACTATTCATTATTTCTTCTGTTCCACATGAATTAAATGAACGACTGTGATTGAATAGTTATCTTTCCTTTGATAAAATCTCACACATATGTCTTTGTGATATCTTTATGTATATGTGACTCCATTTTCCCAATGGTTACATGTATTGTTTCAACCATCTGTATAATCTTTGAGTGTTGATTTATATCTGGCCTTGTTAGATCTATATTTGAGAGATCCCTCTCTAGAAAGAAAAGCCAGTTTCTTTCTAAAGTGGTTTTTTGCTGTTACCTTTGGGATTTACCTTTGCAACCTGGGTGCATTCCAAGTGTTAACAAATTGGCACCGTTTCTAGGGATTGAAAGTGCACATCTGCCTTGGGAAGAACGACAAAGGTTGAAGAAAGATTTCTGTGGGCAAACATGAATTTTTATCAGTAGAATGTTAGGATATTTAGACACTTAGGAGTTAGTTAAGATCAACTTGTGTAATATATCCGTTAGGTGAAAGTGTGTTTCTTTAGTATGCATTAGTATGCATTTGTAAATATTCTAATCTGACGGTCACGATATGTTCTAGGCATAGAGTGATCTGACAGTTCAACTTCTCTTAGATCATACCTACCATTGATCCATGGCTTAACACCCGATTGGTCTATGATCTCTATTTAAAGAGCATAGAGGTTCCTTGGCTAGTTGATCGATTATGAGGAGCTCATGTAACTTTCTTTCTTTTGCATAATAAATTGCTCCAAGTAGCTATTTGGCTGGGGCCATGGACTGTTTCCCTCTCGAGGGTTTTAACCACATGACA